>OY804599.1:2487234-2612768 GCA_963680895.1 Fragum sueziense | reverse complement strand
TGGCGAATAAATTGGACTTATTTGTGCTTTTCTAACGGGAGAAAACAGGTCACATTAAAGTTCAAGGAAGTCAACAAAATTTAATGTCATTATACCTGCCTGAATCAAAATTTAATCAGGAAGCAGGATACTCGTCTTTTCTCTTTTCCCAAATTTTTAGCTCACCTGAGCAGGAAGTGCTCGAGGTGAGTTATTGTGGTCACTTTTTGTCCGTCGTCCGTCCGTCCGTCCGTCCGTCCGTCAACATTTGGGGTGTTTACACTCTAGCATCCACAAAAGTTACTCAATCTTGATCAAACTTGGCCAAAACAAGTACGATCATAAGTTCTCGGACAAGTTCGATTATGGGCCTGATCGGACCAGGAAGTGCGGAGTTATCTGCCCTTGAATGTCAAAAAATGCTGTTTTTAAGTTTGTTTACACTCTAGCATCTACAATTATTGATCAATTAAGACAAAACTTGGACATAATGTTGGAGACCATAAGATCTTGGATGAGGTCAATTTTCAGTCTTGATCTGACCAGAAAGATGAGAGTTATGTGCCCTTGAATTGGGCAAAATTGCCACTTTTCTGCTGTATTCAAAAAAGAGTTAATCTAAGGGAAGGAACTCTGACACTACTTTCTTCAGTATAAGTAGAGTTATCTAGTTTGATAGAGGATATAAATAGATTTACACTCTTATTAACCCATTACCAAACAACAAAATTTTAGCCTAGTCCAAAATCATAGTTGTTGCAGACGACAAGTTCCATTGAACAAAATTTAACATTTTTTGGTCTTTCTTGGTAGAAAACATTGTGGGTAATGAAGAAATTGCTTGTCACAATGTTTTCCAAAGCCTTTATTTTGTGGGGCATCCAAAAGCGCCAATGTGTGGGATGGGTCAATCAAGAAAAAAACTTGGGCACAATGTTGGGGACTATAAGATCTCAGATGAGTTTGATTTTCAGTCTGATCTGATCTGAAAGTCAAGAGTTACGTGCCCTTGGATTTGACAAAATTGCCATTTTCGGGTGTTTTCAACCTTTTTTACACTCTAGAATCTACAGTTATTATTCAATCAAGACAAAACTTGGACACAATGTTTTGGACCATAAGATCTGGGATTAGTTTGATTTTCAGTCTGATCTAATCAGAAAGTCAAGAGTTATGTGCCCTTGAATTTGACAAAATTGCTGTTTTTTACTGTTTTTGACTTTGTTTACACAGTAGAATCTATAATTATTGACCAATCAAGACAAATTTTGGACACAATGTTGGAGACTATAAGATCTCAGGTAACTTCGATTTTCAGTTTGATCTGATTAGAAAGTCAAGAGTAATGTGCCCTTGAATTTGATAAAATTGCTGATTTTGGCTGTTTTCGACCTTGTTTATACTCTAGAATCTACAATTATTTATCAATCAAGACAAAACTTGAACACAATGTTGGGGACTATAAGATCTTGGATGAGTTTGATTTTCAGTCTGATCTGATGAGAATGTTTAGAGTTATTTGCCCTTGAATTTGACAAAATTGCTTTCGGCTGGTTTTGACCTTGTTTACATTCTAGAATCTACAATTATTGATCAATCTATACAAAACTTGGCGACAATGTTGGGAACCATAAGATCTCATATGAGTTTGATTTTCAGTCTGATCTGATCAGAAAGTCGAGCGTTTTGTTCCCTTGAATTTGACAAAATTGTTGTTTTCGGCTGTTTTTGACCTTGTTTATACTCTGGAATCTACAATTATTTATCAATCAAGACAAAACTGGGATGCAATAAGGGCTACAGATAAGTGGAGGTGAAGACATACTAACATTGTTTTTTCGAATTCAAAATCTATGTTGTGGGTACTCATTTGAATCGTCTCGACGGGACGATACAAATGAGTACCTACAACATAGGGTTTGATGATCACTGACAGCATTATTGCAGTTTGAAAAGTCACCACCCCCTCTTATCTGGAGCCCTGTACAATGTTTGGCACCATAATTTAGATCTCGGATGAGTTAGACTTTCACAACCTTATTGACCATAAGTTCTTTTTCAGTCTTAAATTAATAAATATTAATTGAATTGAACAAAAGTGTTGCTCATATCATTTAGGTTCAGGTGAGCGATATAGGACCATCATGGTCCTCTTGTTTATTTAATTGATAAGATATGATGTTTCAGGCGGGGGGGGGGGGGGGGGGGGGGGGGGATAGTATTGATTAAAAAAATCAAATTATAACAACAAATCAATAACTGAACATTCTATGTGTCGATAGATCTATGTAATAGCACAGTATTAAAATTGATTTTTTTAACAAATATTAAAATATTATAAAATAAATAGATCTAGATTCATCTTGATCTAATTAAAAAGATGGGTAATGATACAGAAGACTTAATTCTATGTCTGAAACGGTTATTTTAATGTTTTTCCCAATTTTTGAGAAAACGACACATTTTTTGCCAATTTTTAGCTCCACTGGCCGAAGGCCAGCGGGGCTTATGTCATGGCCCTGTGTCCGTCGTGCGTCCGTGCGTCCGTGCGTGCGTCAACTTTTTCTTTAAACATCTTCTTCTCCAAAACTACTGGACCAATTTCAACCAAACTTCACAGGAATCTTCCTTGCATGAACCTTTTCCAAATTCCTTCAAAAAATTAAATTCCGTGTAGAACTTGAATTTTAATTAAATTAATTAAATTAAATTTTCGAAAAATCTTTTAAAAATCTTCTTCTCCAAAACTACTGGACCAATTTCAACCAAACTTCACAGGAATCTTTCTTGCATGAACCTTTTCCAAATTCGTACAAAAAATTAAATTCCGTGTAGAACTTGAATTTTAATTAAATTAATTAAATTAAATTTTCGAAAAATCTTCTTCTCCAAAACTACTGGACCAATTTCAACCAAACTTCACAGGAATCTTTCTTGCATGAACCTTTTCCAAATTCCTACAAAAAATTAAATTCCGTTTAGAACTTGAATTTTTATTAAATTAATTGATTTAAATTTTCGAAAAATCTTTAAAAAATTTTCTTCTCCAAAACTACTGGACCAATTTCAACCAAACTTCACAGAAATCTTCCTTGCATGAATCTCTACCAAATTCCTTCAAAAGAATAAAATCTGTGCAGAACTTGAATTTTAATTAATTTAATTGATTTAAATTTTCGAAAAATCTTTAAAATTCTTCTTCTCTAAAACTACTGGACCAATTTCAACCAAGCTTCACAGAAATCTTCCTTGTATGAATCTCTACCAAATTCCTTCAAAAATATAAATTCTGTGTATAACTTAAATTTTAATTGATTTAATTAAATTAAAGTTTCGAAAAATCTTTAAAGATTCTTCTTCTCCAAAACTATTGGACCTATTTCAACCAAACTTTACAGAAATGATCCTTGCATGAATCTCTTCTTAATTCCTTCAAAAAAATAAATTCTGTGTAGAACTTTAATTTTGATTAATTAAATTAAATTAAATTTTCGAAAAATCTTCTTTTCCAAAACTACTGGACCAATTTTAACTGAACTTCACACGAATATTCCTTGCATGAATCTCCTCTAAATTCGTGAAAAAAAATCTGTGTAGAACTTAAATTTTGATTCATTTAATTAAATTAAATTTTCGAAAAATTGTTAAACAATCTCCTTCTCCAAAACTGCAGGACCAATTTCTACCAAACTTCGCATGAATCTCTTCCAAATTCCTTCAAGTTTGGATGAAAAGCTTGGCCACTGTGGGCTAGGCTTTATTTTCGCTATATGAAACATAGTGTAATTTTAAGAAAATTTTAAAAACATTTCCGCTCCTTAATCATTTATTGGATTTCATTCTGGCGTAGCATGAATCTTCTTCGGATAGACCTCTATTGTATTCCTTGAAGAATTTCGTAGTCTAATTGTCTAAGAGCCAGTGGAGCGATACAGGGCCATCTTGGCCCTCTTGTTGAGAAAACGACGCATTTTTTCCCAATCTGCCCGGTACCGGACCCGTTCCCAAAAGTGAGAGAAAAAACGCTGGATTGAACAAGAAGTATGCCTCAGGTCAATCAGATTGCTTACACTCAAATTTATGCAAAAATGTACAAAAATTTGTTTAGTAAAACAGGGTCCAGTCTTGTTTGAGTAAGAGTGTAACCAAACTTAGTTACCCCTTTCCCAAACGGCAAAATTTTAGCGTGATCCACTTCAAAAACTGCCACAAATGACAAAATGGAAGTTACTTAAGATAGAACTTGTGTAAAATATGGCATAGAAAATATTGAGACAAAAGGAGAAACTGCTGATTATCAGCAGTTTCGTCTTTTGTTTCAATGTTTTCCCAAGCCTATTCTCTTAGGGACGTCAAAACAAGGTCTTGTTTGGGAAAGATATTTTTCTTTTTTAAGTTTTAATTGACATCATAGTACCAGATTACAAGACTATTTTTTTTTCTTTCCCCTTTTCAGTTTGATCCAGTTCTTCAGCAAAATGAAGAAGTGGCAGAACATGGCAAATCTTCCACAAGAATTTAGTGACAAAGTGGACAGACTGGAGAGAAATTTTGCTGTGTCAACTGTGATATTTAAAAAGTTTGAGCCAATTTTCCGTGATATTTTCAAAACTCCAGAGGAGGAAACTCCAAAACAGCCAAGAAGTCGGAAACAAAGGTATACATTAATTAACCTTTTCCCAAACAAGACCTGGTTTTGACGTTCCTATTAAGAAAAGGCTTGGGAAAACATTGAGACAAAAGAAGAAACTGCTGATAACCAGCAGTTTCTCCTTTTGCCTCAATATCTTCTGTGCCATATTTTACACAAGTCCTATTTGATAACATCCATTTTGTCATTTGTGGCAGTTTTTGAAGTGGATCACCCTAAAATTTTGTCGTTTGGGAAAGGGTAAAGGAATAACTGAATCTTTTCTCAAATGACAACATTTTAGACCATTCCATATTCAAAGCTGCTGCAGATGACAACATTTAACCAACTGTAAAGGAAATTTCTGTGCATTATAGAACAGAAAATATTGAGGCAACAGGAGAAAATGCTGATCATCAGCATTTTCTTCTTTTGCCTCAATTTTTTCCCCAAGTCAAAACCTGGTCTTGTTTGGGAAAGCGTTAAGGATTACAACCCATCATTAGATCTTTACCAATCACTTTGTGCATTTTCGTGTGTCATCTGTGACAAAGGAAATTAATGAGAGATATCCTTGATGTCATCTGTGGCAACCGAACTTGATGAGGGATTACACAGATCGTCGTTGTAAATGCAAAACCTCGTATCTCATTTTTGGAAAATTTTAAAGGGGAGGGGAAAAAAGTGTAATAATTTTTCTCAAACTGTATTGTTTTACTTGAAATTTGGACGTATTGTTCACAAATGATGTGCCATCAATAATAATCAGGAAAATATCTCAAAACTTGCAAGCATTGTCTGTAACTGGCAGGGTTGGGGTAATCGTAATCTGTAATCGTAATCGATTGTAATCAATTACATTTTCTCAAGTAATCGACAGTAATCTGTAATCGAAGGGAGTTTCAATTACATGTAATCGTAATTTAATCGATTACAGGCTTAAAAATTGATGTAATCATCGATTACATTTTCGATTACTTGCAGAAAAGTTTTGAATCAAATTAAGATATAAAAATTGTTTTCAAGGAACATAGAAATGTTAGGAAGTACCCCACACGAATTTCAGAAAAGTCAATATTTGTCTATTGAAAATACATGACATCATTTTAAGTTAAGACAAAACTAAAAACTCTTTATAATTGCAATTAATCTGTAAGTTTGTATTAGAGATTCTTTCCCAATCAAGATCAGGTTTCGACATACCTGATAGGAATTGTTTTGGAAACATTTAGAGAAAAGAAGAAAGTGCATACATAGAAGTGCATCATTTGGGAGAGAATTAAAATGACTACTGTTGTTTGGGTTGAAAAAAAAACATGTACTTCACACCTTTTTACATGAAGAACAATAGTGATTGCTATAGTGTGAAACCTAAACAAAAGGTGTTTATTTCCCCAGGCTAATTTTAGTATTATACAATTTGACATCTTTGAGAGATTTCATGAAGTTAATATGAAGGTTCAGGAGTTATTCTGGATGCAAATGTTCTTGGGATCTGACATTGTGACAAGAGCTATATCCTTCATGGGCTATTTGAAGTTCCTGACTCCTTTCCTAATGAAGAGTCTTTGACCACTTTGACCTCAGTCTCTCAACTTTCCAGAAACTATTTATGATAAGATGCAATATTGATTATAGAATAAACCCTTTCCTAAACAACATTTATTCTGAAACAAAAGGAAATTTGTAGACAGCAAAATTGATCCTGTTTCACATAGAAATAACCAGGAGAAAGTGCTGATTATGGCCATTTTCTGTTAAGGCTTTCTAAACCCGCCATATTTACAGAGGTTATCAAAGTGTGTCACTTTGAGAATAGTTTTAAATATTTAAATAATATTATATGTTTTATAAACTGTATAGTTTTTATAGGACCGCACTATTCATGCACTATTTAAACCATAAATAATGTTTTGCAATAAAGCTTTTCTTTTACAACATTGTATAATATTGTCATTCAACATTGCATGTTATTTTCTCAAAAGATTTGGCAGTGCTAAACATGTTTTGATTTTTTAGCTCACCTGAGCACGAAGTGCTCAAAGTGAGCTATTGTGGTCGCTTTTTGTCCGTCGTCCGTCCGTCCGTCCGTCCGTCTGTCCGTCTGTCCGTCCACAATTTCTTCAAACATCTTCTTCTCCTAAACCATTGGTCCAATTTTAACCAAACTTGGCAGGAATGATCCTCATGTGACCCTTTTCAAAACTTGTTCGTGAATTTTTGATTCGTCAAAAAATGTGGGTGTGGCAGGGTGGGGCTTATCGGATTTTAGAGAAATCCTAAGAAAATTCTTTAAAAATCAACCATTTGGACAATTTGAATTAAACTTGGCAGGAATGTGCCTTGAGTCACCCTTTTCAAAATTTATCCACAAATTTTTACATTTGTCTAAAAGTGTGGCCGTGGCAGGGAGAAAGGGGCTTATCGGACTTAAAGAAATCATAAGAAAATTCTTTAAAAATCAACCATTGGGCCCAATTGAACCAGACTTTGCAGGAATGTTCCTTTAGTCACCCTTTTCAAAATTTATCCACAAATTTTTACATTTGTCAAAAAATGTGGCAGTGGCAGGGAGGAAGGGGCTTATCGGACTTAGAGAAATCATGAGAAAATTCTTTAAAAATCAACCATTGGGCCCAATTGAAGCAGACTTTGCAGGAATGTTCTTTGAGTCACTCTTTTCAAGTTTATTCACAAATTTTTACGTTTGTCAAAAAATGTGGCCGTGGCAGGGAGGATGGGGCTTATCGGACTTAATGAAATCATAAGAAAATTCTTTTAAAATCAGCCATTGGACCCAAATGAATTAAACTTTGCAGGTATGTTCCTTGAGTCACTCTTTTCAAAATTTGTTCCCAAATTCTTACAATTGATAAAAAATGTGGCCATGGCAAGGAGGAAGGGGCTTAGAGAAATCATAAGAAAATTCTTTAAAAATCAACAATTGAGCCAATTTGAACCAGACTTTACAGGAATGTTCCTTGAGTTACTCTTTTCAAAGTTTGTTCACAAATTTTTATATGTGTCAAAAACTGTGGCCGTGGCAGGGAGGAAAGGGCTTATTTGACTTGGAGAAATCAGAAGAATATTCTTTAAAAACCAACCATTGGGCTCATTTGAACCAAACCTGCCTGAAAAGTTCCTTGAGTGATAATTGAGAGATAATTGCTTTTTTTAAAAGCAACATTTTCTTTCAATATTCATCAAACCCTATGTTGTTGGTGATCATTTCAATAATCTGCTTGAAAAGATTAATACATTCTACATTTGGATATGAATAATAAAAAAAGGAAAGGCTTTCCTATTTCTTTTATCTATTGCTCTGGCCCCATGTTTATCTTATGTAAACAGATAAGAAGGGATTAACCTGATAAGAAGGGATTAACCTAGCTTATCAGATGGAGATCTTTCTTCATAACAAACTTACCAGGATCGATTGGAACAAAATTATTACTTAATTGTTTCCAAACAGAAAGTCCTTAGAAGTTTCATGTCTTTGAATTTGACAAAATTGCCATTATTACTCTTGTCATATTGAATCAGGTGAGCGATTTAGGACCATCATGGTCCTCTTGTTTATCCTTTTCCAGGCGACAGAAGGTTAAACAGTTCCATTTTGGCAGCTGATGTAGATTACAAAATGGATGTTTATTAGCTCACCTGAGCACAAAGTGCTCAAGGTGAGCTATTGTGATCACTTTTTGTCCGTCGTCCGTCTGTCTGTCTGTCCGTCTGTCTGTCCGTCCGTCCGTCCGTCCGTCCACAATTTCGTGTTTACACTCTAGCATCTACAAATATAAGCCAATCTTGACCAAACTTGGTCAAAACATGTATGGCCATAAGATCTCGGATGAGTTCGATTATGGGTCAGATCGAACCAGAAAGTCAGGAGTTATCTGCCCTTGAATGCCAAAAATACCTATTTTTGACATTGTTTACACTCTAGCATCTACAATTATTGATCAATCAAGACAAATCTTGGACATAATGTTGCAGACTATAAGATTTCAGATGAGTTCGATTTTCAGTCTGATCTGACCAGAAAGACGAGAGTTATGTGCCCTTGAATTTGACAAAATTGCCATTTTCGGCTGTTTTTGACCTTGTTTACTCTCTAGAATCTACAATTATTCATCAATCAAGACAAAACTTGGACACAATGTTTTGGACCATGAGATCTCGGACGACTTCGAATTTCAGCCGGATCTTACCATAAAGTCGAGAGTTATGTGCCCTTGAATTTGATAAAATTGTTGTTTTTGACTGTTTTCGACCTTATTTACACTCTAGAATCTACAATTTTTTCCCAATCAAGACAAATTTTGGACACAATATTGGAGACCATAAGATCTCAAATGAATTGGATTTTCAGTCGGATCTGACCAGAAAAATGAGAGTTATGTGCCCTTTAATTTGATAAAATTGCTATTTTCGGCTGTTTTTGACATAGTTTACACTCTAGAATCTACAATTATTTATCAATTAAGACAAAACTTGGACACAATGTTTGAGACCATAAGATCTTGGATGAGTTTGATTTTCAGTCCCATCTGATTAAAAAGTCGAGAGTTATGTGCCCTTGAATTAGACAAAATTGCTGTTTTCGGCTGTTTTCAAACTTGTTTACACTCTAGAATCTACAATTATTGACCAATCAAGACAAATCTTGGACACAATGTTGGGTATCATAAGATCTCGGGTGAGTTTGAATTTCAGCCTGATCTTACCACAAAGTCGAGAGTTATGTGCCCTTGAATTTGATAAAATTGCCGTTTTCGACTGTTTTCGACCTTGTTTATACTCTAGAATCTACAATTATTGATCAATTAAAACAAAAGTTGGACACAATGTTGGGGATCATAAGTTCTGGGATGAGTTTGGTTTTCAGTCTGATCTGATAAAAAAAAAGTTGAGAGTTATGTGCCCTTGAATTTGTCAAAATTGCTGTTTTCGGCTGTTTTCGATCTTGTTTATACTCCAGAATCTACAATTATTTATCAAACAAGACAAATCTTGGACACAATGTTGAGCACCACAAGATCTTGGATGAGCTCGATTTTCACAACGTTATTGACCATAAGTTCGTTTTCAGTCTTAAAGTCATAAATATTTATTGAATTGAACAAAAATGTTGCTCATATCATTTTGGTTCAGGTGAGCGATATAGGACCATCATGGTCCTCTTGTAAAGATAGTGTTCATGTACAATTTGGCAGAGAAAATATTGAGGCTTAATGAGAAAATAGTGATTCTCAGCATTTTCTTCTTTTGACTCTATGTTTTCAAAAGCATTGTCTATTAAAGTTACATGAAAATCAGGTCATGTTTGGGAAAGGATAAGCAAGTAATCGAATGTAATCATCCTGTAATCATGATTACGTTAGCAAAAAGTAATCGAATGTATTCAATTACATGTGAAAATTAGAGTAATCGATTATTAATCAATTACATGTTTTTCCCAATGTAATTGATTAATAATCGATTACAGGTGACTGTAATCGAACCCCCACCCTGGTAACTGGGCACACAAGTTTGTACTTTGAAAATCGCAAGGATCGACATACGAGGTTTTGCATTTACACCGACGAGATGTTGAAAGTGTTTTGTAGTCAATGAATTGATGGTTTGTACCTTAAATATGTACCTTAACTATCATGTTTTATTATGCGGTCGTAATTAACATTATTATAAATCCCATTTGCAATGAAATATTTAAGAAATCTAGCAATTTTACCAATAGAACATATTTTGTTTTACAGAAAGTTACCCTGTTCCCTGGTGGATGTGTTCAATTTCTGCTGGACAATGTTTGTGCAAGTTAAAGGTGAGTAAATTAAACATAGGCAGTGATTTTGTTACAAATTTATGCGGAAGAGTCTTGGGACCCACTTGTTCCCGAAACAATGAGTCCAATATTGAAACATGAGTCTTTGAAAGACAATGCCGATTACACATTGAAAATGTTAGCATTCTGGGACTCACTGAATATTTTTCAATGAGTCCTGTGAAAAAAATGTGAGTCAGGGACTCTGGACTCGCAGACCTGTAACAAAATCCCTGTAGGTGTAAAGGCTCCGATTTGACCTTTTCCCAAACAAGAGATGGTTGTGACATCCCCTGTAGAAAAGGCTTAGGAAAACATTGTGGCAAATGAAGAAATTGCTTGTGACAAGCAATTTCTTCATTTCTCAGAATATTTTCAAAGAGGAAAGACAAACAAATTCAAATTTTCATTCACTTGAAACTGTTGTCTATGTCATTGTCTTTAAATTTGGACTGTGCTTTGTTGTTTGGGGAAGGGTTAAAGTTCTGCAACTAGCGATTTCAAGTTTTCACTCATTTTGATCAAGCTTTTCCTCATATTGAAATGAGTTTGGGACGTCACAATGCTGACTATTAGCATTTTCTCCTTTATTTTTATGATGCTATAATGTATTGTCAGGGGTTTCATTAAGAGGCGGGGGGCGTGGATTTTCCCCTCCTATTTGACTGAAATTGGGTACAATCCCCCTGCTACTTTTGAAAATTTTGTATTGGGTTAATAGGGAATACATAGAAAATCCCCTGCCTACTTTAGCTTCTGGCCCATGTGGCCAAAAAGTTATTGAAACCCCTGTATTGTACACAAATTCTATCTTTAAAAGCACCCATTTTGTAATCCCCTGAAGCTTTGAAATTTTAAAAGGAGTCGAAGGACCAAATTTTTGCCTTTGTGCTATTTCAGGTAATTTCCCCGCTATCAGTGATGACCTTGTTAACTCGTACCATCTGTTATTGTGCAATATAGACTGGTTCTACGCAAACGCTCTGATAGGCGGACGGAAGGACCTTCTTAATCCAGACTTTAGTGGTATGATTTCTCCTTTTGCTTCGATAATTTCATGTTTTATCATAGGCACAAGTCATTGAAATCATGTCAAAGTAATCAATATCCATGACTTAGAATTGTTGTTTTATAAAGACTGGTTCAATTTAGTTAAAATATTATTTTATATCGATCGGGAAGCACATTCTTACTATTAAGGTCAATCCCTTTCAATTCTTATTTCTGGAAAACTTGCCAGTACTTGGCATTTCTATTTATAATGAAAGTCTGATGCTCTACCTCTCTAGCATGGACACCATAGATGTAAATACTCTGGTAAATAGGAAGTCCCTAGACCTTCTCAACCCTTTCCAACATATTGATACGTGTTGATGCCCCCAAAGGATAAGGGCTTTGGAAAACATTTTGGAAAATTAAGAAATTGCTTGTGACAAGCAATTTCTTTATTTGCCACAATGTTTTCTTTCCAAAAAGACAAAAATGCAAAATTTCATTCACTCGAAAGTATTGTCTGCAAAGTCTTTGAATTTTGGTCAGTCTAAAATTTTGTTGATTGGTAATGGGTTAATTTAGACTTCAGTGATATGCGACTTCAATCATGCTTTATTAAAACAAGCAAGTGGTGTTTAATAAGGTTGGTTAAACTTTGTACTACAAAATACAGATGTGTGTGGTTAAATTCTATGCCTTTGTTGTGTTGTCAGGTTTGCCCGAAGATTTTCACAGTCGAGATTGGAAGCCCCCTATTGAACCACCGTGTATATTAAAGTTGTTGTGTGATAAACATGAGGGATTGGAAGTAGAAGCAAAAGTTATTAAGGAACACTGGTGGAAGCCTCACCTAAAAAGATTGTTTGAAAAGAAGGTGAGAAGGTATTCCAAAGAGGATTCATGCATTAACTCTTTCGGAAAATAGGACCTGGGCCCATATTCACCAACATGTCTAAATTGATTTTCTAAAGTAAAGTTACACACCAACCAATCAGAGTGGCCGGGACTTTTATCTATGTTTGTCTCGGTCACTCTGATTAGTTGGTATGTAACTTTACTTTAGAAAATCAATTTAGACACATTGGTGAATATGAGCCCTGATTTTGACATCTTTCTTGGGAAAACTTTGAGAAAAACAGTAATAACTGCATTTTCAGTTCTTCCTTAATATTTTCTGTGTTACTTTATACACAAATGCAATATTTATCAGCATCCATTGTGTTGTCTCTAGCCTCTTTAATATTAGGACAGTTTGAATCACCTTTTATGATATGTGACCCATCACGCTAAAAGGGACCTTATCAGAATTCCAAAGATCCAAATTATGACAAAGTGATCAGACTCTGTACAGGTTAACCAGTTATCGCATGTGACAAATGGACATATAATAAGATGGGGAAAACATTCCAGATTCAAAAAAGTACATAAAAGTGAAAAGTATCGGCCCTAGTCTGGCTGCGTGGCCTGTGCAGACTGACTAGGGTCGATATTTTTCACACATCCCATAAGGTCCCTTTTAGCGTGACGGGTCACATATATTATTTGAATCAAATCTCACTTTCAGGTTTTAAGGGGTAAAGCAGAAACCCTGTCAGCTGTGATGGAAATAGGCAATTTTGAAGCCAACAAGTAAGTTTTCTAGTAAAGAACTTCAGTTTGTCCCATCTTCAGGGGTATGGAATAGAAAATCTGCCTTGCTTGTCCAGATAGAAGTCCTGATTTGATTTCCCATATGTTTTTATCTGAAGGCAACTTGTCCAATTTGATCCTTTCCTAAACAAAAAAAGTGGACTGGTCAAAATTCAAAAACAGTTTTGGATGATGAAATTAATCTGAATTAGAAAAAATATCTTGGATAGAGTGAAAAATATTCAAGAAAAAAAAAGAAAGAAAGCATTGATTACCAGTGTTTTCTTCCTTTCTCCAATATTTCCAAAAGCAGCAAAACTTTATTTGGGAAAGGGTTCCTTTCCAAGTTATCACACTGAGTAAAAGTAGAGAACAGGGGCCCGTATTATCAACGATCTTACGACCACATTTTTGTGTAAACTGTGTAACAAGACATCTGATTGCACAAGAAATCAGATTGGGCCAATCAGGTTTGTTCTTACAAGTACAGTCAATCTTGTATTAAGAGACCACCCTGGGGGAATTTCAAAAACGGTCGCTTAACAAAACGGTCTCTGAATACAATGTCTAACTTTTCATGCGAGTTCTTCCTTCCACACAATGTTTATCCAAAATTTCTACTTCTGGAAAAGCGGGTTATTGAATAACGACCAACTGTATGATAGGTCAATTTATTATTAAGTTAAAAGAAATACGTCTCTGATTTAGGGAATAATCGTTGATTTAGTCAAATTGTGAAAAGAAATGAAGGAATTAATAACATACAAGATATTATTTCACCATCTCTTGGTGTTTAATTTCAGTTTCATTTCGCTGATTTTTGGTAAACATTACAGTTATTTCCCTTTGTTCAATGGTGACTTGATTTATTTTGTTCATAACATTTAATCGAACAAAAAATATGTTCGCATTAGATTTTCTTCTTTAGATAGTAAAATAACGCATACTTTATCGACCAAAGTTTATTCTTGCCGATCAGACATGATCTCCTCGGTTTTGCAATCCAATATTAATCTAAAATTCTAATTAAAGTAAAAACATATTATATGGGGAACATTATTCCAAATTATTTACGGTAATCCAGATTGCATATCAAACAAAAAGTAATCTGCCATTTCATTGGTTGAAAGCCTTTTTCTTTCATGAAACCCATTGGTCAGCATCGAACCATATTGTTTACAGTTTTGATTGACTTCACAGGTGACTAACTTGCTGTTAATTAGGGCAATTTCACAGCTTTCATATCGATTGTATACGTTTGACACCTTTCCCAAATGATCAGTAATGTGGGCCGGTCGCTTAAAATAACATTCCATTGTTTGAGGGCCCCAAAAATGCCGGTCGCTGGTCGCGTTAGGGAAAAAACGCTTAATGCAACAATTTAAAGAAGGAATTTCATCGGGAGGACCTAAGAGTGGTCGCTTCAAACAAAAAGTCGCTTAATGCACGTGGTCGCTTGAGCAAGATTGACTGTAATTACGCAAAAAATAATCATACGTTTGTTGATAAGACGGGCAGGTCTAGCATATCAAATCCATACCCCTGATAGATGAACACTTTTATTATATTGTCCTTTTAACTATTATCCATAGTCTCAACCTATACTTGTTGTTACCTCTTCATTTATCGTCATTATGTATTCATTATTGTCATTATCAGTCCTTAAGAGATATCAAAGCTACTTGGCAAAAAAATGTTTACCTACTTTTCTGCCTCTCAGTAGAAATTCAATTTAAGTTCAAGGAAATCTGATAGTGTACTTTTCACCAAGGGAACAGAGAGTTATTTGCAAGGAAAGGAAATCTAGGATTGACCGATTCTCTCCTGATTTTTAGCTTCCATACTGAAAAACGGAGAAAAAAATCTGCAAAACATTTGTACCTTGGCTGATGTGTTATGGTTATATGTTTGTTAAAGAAAAAATATTTAAAGTGTTTCAGTTATTGTTCAATAATTATTTTCCCAATCTTTTTTTTTACGTAACAAAAGGTCATAAAAATAACTTGTGAAGAGATTAAAAAAAAATGGAATGAAATTCAAATCATACTTTAAGAAAAGATAAATAAAACGGGAATGAAATGTCCTTACAGGTGCAAGTTTATCATCCATATTTTGGCATGAGTCCTAAATCCTTTGTAAAATTTTAACCACGAACTTGAGAAATGACCTCAAACTTTCAGGCAAGGGGTCGCAATTACCCCAATTTTTATGCCCAGGAAAAACCTGCATGCCATTTTCCGCTGTATTTGCCTTAGCTTCCAAAAACACTGCTGCATACATCTGAACAGTGTGATTTCAAAGAGTTCACTCTTCACTTGTTTGAGGTTGATTCAATGTTAATATAAGCTTAAACCAGAATTGTCTAATGTTTCTTCAATAACTTGTAAAACATCCTCTGTCTGAAATCATCATTATTAAAGTATGCAACAAAACATATACATGTACACCTATTTAGATATGATATTTTAGATTAACCCATTACCAACCAACAATATTTTGACCTGTCCAAATTCAAAGATGTTGCAGACACAAATTTCAATTGAATAAAATTTCAAATTTTGTTGTCGTTGTGGGTAGAAAGCATCTTGGTAAATGAAGAAATTGCTTGTAACAAGCAATTTCTTCATTTTCTTTGATGATTTCCAAAGTCAATTTCATGTGAGGAGTCAAAAGGAGTCACTCTGTGGTAATTGCTTAATATCATCCATTGTTCATTACACACACAAGAAGTTTTAAAATTCATGTGATTTGTTATGTTTTTGTGTCCATCAGTTAAAGTTTATTTTTCCGTATGTTTGTTTCTAGTTGTTGTTCAGTTGATAGTTTGTGTGTTTCTGGTTGATTTCAGTAATGCTATAAATGAGGCGTATGAAGAATTTCCCCTTGTTCATAGCAGGTTAGTTGCCAGCCCTGTGTAGACTAGCAAGTGTCGCTGACTAACAGATATATCATGCATCAGAAACAAAATGACGGGTCTCTTGTTGGCTGATGTTTTAGTGGCGTAATATACGACTAAAACAAGAAGGCAGTGTAGAATAACATCAGCCTGCACATATGTGCATGTTGATGTTATTTAACCCTTTCCCAAACAACCAAATTTTAGGGTGATCCACTTCAAAAACTTCATCAAATGACAAAAATGAAGTTAATAAAGGTAGAATTTGAATAAAATGTGGTAAAGAAAATATTGAGACAAAAGGAGAAACTGCTGGTTATCAGCAGTTTCTTCTTTTGTTTCAATGTTTTCCTGAGCCATTTCTTCTAGGGGCGTCAAAACCAGGTCTTGCTTGGGGAAGGGTTAATCTATAGTGATTCTTGTTCTGTGATGTGACGAACTAAAACAAGCAGTCAGTGTAGAATTAGATCAGACTGCACATATGTGCAGGCTGATCTTATCCTATACTGTCTGCTATTTTGCTTTCCATTGAAGAATCACCAAAACACATAAAAACAAAATGTTATCAAGTCTACATTTATGCAAGACAGTCTTTCATTCAGTTGTTACTGTTAAATGCTTCATTCAAACTGTTTAACCCACCACGGATCATAAGTTTCTGGTTTGTAACCACGAAATTTGACCAGTTTTGTGTATAGTCTGGGTGCATCTCAAACATCTTGTTTGAAATATTGTTTAAGTATTGCTGTGCAAGATTCAATGTCAGGTGACAGAACATTGTTAATGGTTGAGAATAATGAACTGTTCTGACTAAAATTTTGTTCATTTAACATAAGAAAAAAGGTTGAAAGAAAGCACCGTTAAGAAGACAGCTTTTATTGTTTCTTTTGCACATTAACCTGTGTGAATTCTGTTAGTCAGTACACTCACAAAATCACAGAATGATTGTGGCATTTATTAAAGGAATATAAAATTGTAAGAAAAATTGTCAAAACTCTCTGAATGTGGATAATTTTATAATGCAGATAATAAGAATAATTGCCTATCGAAAATTTGAATAAAAAAAAAAGGGGTCAAACATCTTTGTACAGAACTTTTGTCTTGATTGAATCACTTGGTAAAAATTTGTTGGCTCATTTGAATTGTCTTGATGAGTTGATTTAGATTAAATAAAGGGTAGTGTTTAAATAAAAGTAAATCTTAAATGAAAATGCCATTATGCCCTCTTGTTCCTCAATGTTCAAGCCTTCATAAAAACTTTATAAATACCACAATGTCCATGTCTGTGACTCTCACATCATCATAAAAGGGCTGGCAACTGATCGTTTCATCCAATCATCACTTCATACCATATCTCTTTCAGATCTTTACCAACGAGGAATTGTCAGCCAAACCAATCTGTGATTTTGACTTCATTCTTGTTGTTTATTTGGTTATGTTAGTGCAACACTTCCATGCTTTACTTTGAAAACGACATAATTCAAAACTGCAGCTTAAAACAAGCTGCAATTACAAGATTTTTAGCTCACCTTAGCACGAAGTGCTGAGGGTGAGCTATTGTGATCGCTCACCGTCCGTCGTCCGTCTGTCCGTCCGTCCGTCTGTCTGTCCACAATTACTAAAAAATCTTCTCCTCCCAAACTATAAGGTCTAGAGCCTTGAAATTTTGTATGTAGTATTGTCTCAATGCCCTCTACCAAAATACTTCAAATAATTGTGCTTATAGAAAAATTGGCCCTATGTTGTGGGGTTTAAGGTTTCACACTGAAACACAGTTTTCTCAAGGACTATTTGGCCTAGAGTCTTGAAATTTTGCATGACTTTACATCTCATAGACCTCTAACAGAATACTAAAAATCATCACATTGCAAGGAAAGAAGCCCTATGTTATGGGTTCTGGAATTTTCAAGTGAGGAATTGTTTTGACCAGGTAGATTTTATCACATATCGTTGGTGGGGAGTCAAATCCTCGTAACTACAGCTTGAATAAGCTGGAGTTACGAGGTTTTGACTCCCCACCGACGATATCATATCCCTATTATCAGATTATGCAGATCATAATATCTGATAAAGAATGCATATGGAGCTACAGATAAAAGGAGGTAAATCATTCTATATTTGATGTTTAAAATCTGAACGCTTTGTTATGGGTACTCATTTGAATAGTCTTGATTTAAGAATTCAAATGAATACCCTCAACATAGGGTGTTAAAATATTAAAAAGATATTTTATGATTCTGAAAGCCATTACCCTCTTTTACCTGTATCCCTGAGGCACCTAATCCACTTGTGTTTGTTTAGGGATCAACTAAATACTTTAACCCTTTCCTGGAAAGACCTTGTTTTGAAGTCCCTATTAGAAAAGGCTTTGGAAATTAATGAGTCAAATGAAGAAAGTGCTGATTCTCCTTTTACCTCAATATTTTATTTTATTCAATATTTTATATGCTAGTTTATTGTAAACGAATCCTATTTGTACCGCTGTCAATTTTGTATTCTGAACTTTCAAATTGCGACAGTCTATTTCCTTTCTTTACCTTTCTGTATGGGAAAGCATTATGCCCTTTCTCTACCATACACAGGTTTGTCTCACCGACAGAAAAGGCTTGTAAATGATATGGTAAAATAAGAAAATGTTGATAACTTGATAGCCTGTGTTGTCTCATTTTGCCTCATCATTTTCTCTGCATTTTTATACATGAAGAATGCAGTCTTTATCAACACCTGTTTTATCATCTACAGCAGCTTTTAATTATGTCTGCTCTTATGTTATGTTGTATGGAAAAGGTTTAACCATAACCAAATCCTTACTGTTCAATGAATATTTCCCCTATGTTGTGGGTTCCATATAAATGATAGAGGGCAATGTTCGACAATCTTTTCAACTTGTTAAGGCCTGAAGATAATTTTTTTGCCTCGTTTAAGAACTTTTAGAATTATTCCTATGCTTTAGGCTCTTGCATTTTGTACAGAAAAAAGTGCATATAAGTTGTGTGTGTCATATTGTTTTGTTCAACAGATTAGTTCAAGTTATCATTTCGCTTTGAAAATAAGCTCTACCATGAGGTATTCTAGATTTGAAAAAGCGGGAACAGGTTTAAAATTGTCTTAGAATTTCCAAACTTTCTATGGTTTCTAAATATTATAGCCTGATGACATCTTTCCAAGATTAATGCTTCAATTTGTCTATGTGCAATGGAAATTCAGCAATATGTTGTGGATTTTCTGGTTTAAAGTGTCCGATGATTGGCAAAATTAAAGTCTTGTGCCGAAAGAACACCTTACTATTAACCAAATATCAAAGTTTCTACAATTTTCCAACATTAGAAGTGCTTTTATTTCGTCTTTTAAATTGGATATTTTGGTCTTTTCCGATCTTTGCCGAAGAAAATACGCTAAACTTCCGACTTGAAATTATGACGTCATACTGGCCACTGAATGACGTCATGGTGGGAAAAACGGGCAGTCATGGGTCATTTCCCGGAAAGTCTGAAATTTCTGAAAAAAGTTAAATGTCCGACTTTTCTGTCATAAAGCGACTTCCCCAATTGATACTCAAAACACGGAATTCATCCTCAGTAAATGTTAGAAAAAAAATGTTAAAACAGTCAAAGAATAGGTCGTAATTGAATTAAGGAATGTGCCAAAGAACGGTTTAAGCTTTTCTGTATTACTCTTACGATCGAGAAATGGATAAAAACTGAGACTTCGCTATATCACAGAAAAGTCGAACACATTATCTTTGTCAGACACCTCATGCTCTAGATTGGGGGCGGAGTCGAGCCATTGATGACGTCAATCCGTGGCAATTTTACGGAAATTGCCGATCTTTATTTTCTCGAAAATCAGTTTTTCAACGATGTAAAGAAAAGCAAATAAAACTTTTAAAACAACCGAGTTTGGCGGATCTTTTATAAAACACGTTAATTTAATGATTTTCTTCCAATATACGGTGCAATAAACTGCCAAGCTTGGTAGCCTTTAAATACAGATATAGGGAAAAATCTTTGACAATCTTTTCCCAAATTGTGCTTTGAAATTAAGTGTGTACCATAGTCATATGACTCCTTTTCAAAATCCTCGGAGATTTAAAAGGTTTGTTAAAAAGTATGTCTCAGGTGCTCTAAGGTGAGCGATATAGGACCATCTTGGTCCTCTTGTTGTAAAAAAGCGACAACTTGTAAGTGCACATTGTTGGCTATGTTAGAAATGTTTAGCTGTAGTAATTGTGTTTCCAAACGAATCAAACTACATGTATATGAAATTCATATGAATCTACAGGTCATACAAGTGTTGTGCTAACTTCAAATTTTTAACCTGGTTTTATGCATTGCTTAGTACGAATCCAATTACTTCACAAAAAAAAAAAAAAAAAAAGAAAATGATATATTATAAAATGAATGAGTGTAAAATCTTCATTGAAACCTTGCAAAAAGCAAGAACTTCAGACATGTCAGTGAAGGAATAAGCAATAAAGATATTGTCCCTTCAGAAACCTAAAAAGTTTTGGAAGAAAAAGGAATGATATTCTGTCAACTGAAAAATGATGAATGAATACTTTGCAGTGTATAATACAGATGTTTACAGTATCTGATCTAGACTATTTTGTCTGTAACATTGAAAATGATGAACAAGCTGCTGTAAAGTATTTAAGAATGCTCCTTATGATTTGCTATCTCTTTCTTTGCCAAAATTCTCCTTTTTGAATAAGAATCAAAGATAAATGTTTCACTATAATGATTAACATAAAATTCTGCTCTGTTACAGTTATTAAAGGTAATGAGTCTGCAATCACAGAACAACATGGATCTTGATCAGACTGTGTGTATGCACAGGCTGATCACTATCCATGTTGGTATTAAATGCTATAAAGAACCAGATCTCGACTATAAATCTAGATCAGATTCTGATAACTGTTTCATCTTGGTTCATTATAGAATTTCATGCTTTTAGTGGTCGTTCAGCAGTGTTTTATATCACATCAAGAATAGTTGAATTTGATGGTCACTGTTTTATTCAAAGCACAGTTTCTTTCACTTGTTTCATTTACAGTACAAGCAAATTAATAACTACAATAAAGATTTATCAATTGTTTGCCTTGCCCACTTAAATCTTTCCAAGAGCAATTATACATTTTGATGTAGTTGAAAGAAATGGATTCGAAAAACATTGAGGCGAAGGAGAAAATACTAGAGATAATCAGCGCTGTGTACTTTGTCTCAATATATTCTATGCTTTATTGTACAGAATCCCTATCTGTAATGACTTCAATTTTGTTGTCTGTAGCAGCTGTTAGATTAGTGCGGTATGAAAGTTTACCAGTTGGGTAATGGTCAATAGCCAAATTTTCTATGACTGGGGATCAACTGAGGGGCTCTTAAAGTTACTAAAGCCTCTCTTACAACTTTCCGTGCGTCCTTATAAATCATACGTTTTTAAACATACGATTTATAAGGATGCACGATGGGTTGTAAGAGAGGCTTAAGAATTGTGATGTCAATTCTTTGCTATGTGCAGTCTGTGTCGTGGTTTCGTCCATCAAAATCGTACGTTGTACATGCATGCATCACATGACTATGCCTAGGTTTTAGACGCAGACCGTGCGCAGGACCACATCTGACCGGTTGTAAGAGAGGCTTAAGCCACTCTCTCTGATAAGCATATATGATCTCTTACAAAGTCTTCATCGATCTAAATCCTAAAATCTTGCCTCTGATCATCTTGATTTTCAATATTATCCCCAAAACTTCATTTTCTCCTTTTGATTCATTGAAGTTTTGATCCATGTTGAGAAACTTAAGAAAAATCTGTCTATATAGGAAGCTTTGGAATATAAATTAAAACTTGTGAAGATTGCATTTGTTAGTGAAATGAATTAAGTTATGGTTATTGGTTGAATATGAAGCAATAGGGTCTTAGATTTCTAGTCTTCTACACTGATCTTTTGTTTCTTTGTTATGTTCAGCTTTGCATGTTTTCTTGCGTGTAACGACCAAAAATGAATAAACTCTATTTTATATTTCAGAAAAAGTGTGAATAATGCCTATGAGGAGTACGTTCTCAGTGTCGGTGATTTTGATGAGCGGATATTTCTGGACAAAGACGCGGATGAAGAGATCGGGACTCCGGCTAAAACACGGGAAGAAGTTGCGGGCGAGTTCTCCGAGTATATGCAACAAAAGAAGAGTCTCCAGCAACATTTTGATGAGGTACGTCATTAACTCACTACCAGACGGCAAAAGAGGGGTCTCGAGTTCGAACCCCGGCTCGGCCAGTATCCATTCTGACATTTGATAAAAGTCATTTGTCTCTCACCAATGGGTGTGAATCATCTATGTGAGAGAGCAGCTGGAGGCTCGGTTTGGATATTATGGTTGTACTGGTGCGAGAAATACCAGGAACCCACAGTTATGCGCTCCAGCCGCCGCGATATGATCATAGAAGTTGAAAACTGCGTAAAACCCTAATAAAATCAAACCAAATAGACTACATTCAAAGACGATGCAGACGACAATTTCATCTGAAAGAAATTTAAATTGTTTTGGTCTTTTGGGGTAGAAAACATTGTGAAAAATGAAGAAATTGCTTGTCACAAAAAAGTCATTTTGTGGTAATCGATCAATCCATTTTCAATCATTGATGCTTTTTGACGCACTTCAAGATGAAGATTTTAGAAAACATTGTGGAAAATGAAGAAATTGCTTGTGACAAGCAATTTCTTCATTTTCCACAATATTTTCTACACAAAAAGACCAAAAAATGAAAAATTTCATTCAGTTTTAATTGTCATCTGCAACATCTTTGAATTTGGACCAGTCTTCAGGGTTTTCAATAAGATTCGAGGTAAGAGGCTGAAAAAGAACTGTAGGCGGCATGGGGGATCCTTCCCCAGCAGGGGTAATAGGGGCAGCACCCCTTGTCAAACGATAGTAGCCGGCCGAAATTTGATTTTAGGTGGTCATTTTGGCCGCCTGCCGTCTCTTAATGAAAACCCTGAGTCTTAAAGTTTGACGTTTGGTAAAGGGTTAAGTATTGTAACCTATTAGATCTACCAGACAATAAAATTTTAGACTTGTCCAAATTCAAAGATATTTCGGAGCACAATTTTCCGGCCTCTCGGGGTAATATTCATTGTAGGAATTGAAGACATTGCTTGTCACAAGCAATGTCTCCATTTCTCACAATGTTTTTCGAAGCCTTTATTTTATGGGATGTCAAACAGCATCATTATGTGAGAATGGGTATACTTTCGTTACGCTGAATTTACATCTTTTACAAGCTGTAGTTATGTTTTCAAAGTAACCTACAGTATGATTATAAGTTGTCTATGACATTCAATGAATAACAAAGTCAAGATGAATGTTTCCAGTCTAAACTTTAGTCAGAAGTTGTTGTGTTTTTAGCTCGACTTTTCGAAGAAAATGAGAGCTTATACTGTCACCCGGGCGTCGGCGTTGGCGTCGGCGTTGCAACAAAGGTTAAAGTATTTTCAAACATCAATAACTTCCATACTATCAAAGGGATTCAACCCAAACTTGAAATACTTATTCACCATCACACCCTCTACCTTACTACCAGGGCCCATGACCCTGGCTCGACTATATTTGGAGTTATGCCCCCTTTATACTAAGCAACTTAGAAAGTCGAGCGCGCTGTCTTTGGACAGCTCTTGTTGATAGATTATCTAACTACAAATATAAAACATAACATCATTTGTACCTGAGGTGTCGCAGCTCAATTACTTGCAGCTCATTTGTGCTTCTGACCCTAGTCTGATAGCTACATTGTTTCCAGAATTATGTGTCCTTAACCCTTTCCTAAACAAGACAAGGGCCGCGTTTTACTAACATAGATTTTTGCAAAAACCTTGTAACAACACATCTGATTGAAAGAGAAATCATAACAGTAATTATTCGGCCAATCAAATGTTTTGTTGTTTCAAAAATATTCGTAAGTTCGTTAGTAAAACGCGGCCCTGGTTTTGACGTCCCTAGTAGAAAAGGCTTGGGAAAACATTGAAACAAAAGAAGAAACTGCTGATAAACAGCAGTTTCTCCTTTTGTCTCAATATTTTCTGTGCCATATTTTACACAAATCCTATCTTTAATAACATGGTTTTTGCCATTTGAAGCAGTTTTTGAAGTTGGTCACCCTAAAAGTTTGTTGTTTGGGAAAGGGTTAAATGATGCCCTACTTCACTTACAAACTTCTTCATGCATGTGAGCCTGAGATTTAAAAATTTCATAGATCCAGATCAGCCTTTCTAGAAGCAGTCTGACCAAGATCCATACTGTCTTCAAATAGCTTCTTCATTATCTGTAGCAACTCTGCATCATAGATCATGAACAGACTGCACTTAGATATGGCTCATCAGGATCCATGGGGTCCAAAATGCAATGTGAGCCCGTTTTCAGATTAAACTTACAGCTTTTATTGTGTGTTGGCCGTGGCCATGGCGCATTTGGTAGCACATTTGCCTCTCATTCATGAGGTCCTGGCTTCGATACCCTGCTGCCGCAAATACCCTCTATGACAAAAATGTCACTAATCAATGGTTTGATATTGTGAACCTATGTGGGGGAGCAGCTGGAGGCTCGGTTAGGGTGTTGTGGTAGTACTGGTATGAGAAACTACAGGAATCCATGGTTAGGTGCTCCAGCCGCCGTGATTTGACCTTAGTAGTTGAAAAAGCATAAAACCAAATTTATTGCGTTATTCATCCCATCAAACAACATGTGTCCTGCTGACTTAAAATTTTGTTTCAAGCAAAATAACAATTTAAGAGAAATTTTAACCCTTTCACTGCCATAGGCGACTTTTGTCGACGAGGGGTTCCCTGCCATAGGCGACTTTTGTCGACAAATTTATGGGGACGAGTACCAACAACATAAAAAAAATTTATTTTTTTTATTTCATAAATTACCTTTAAATTTTGGTCACATATAGGTGCTTCATTTGTCTGTATGTGCTGAAAATTTGAAAGGAATCCATCAAATGAGTCAAAAGTTATGCATGTTTTTGTGAACAGGGTATCGAAATTTCTTCGAATTAATTCAGCGGTGAGAAACACGTCCGAAAAAAATATTTGGCAGTGAAAGGGTTAATAAGATTAGCTGAAAACTGGAGAGTAGAAAGCAGGTGGTATGGACCAAGATCAGACTGCATGTCTGTGCAGGCTGATCTTAGTCTATACTGCCTGCCAAATTTTTGGTCACAACAGTTAATTGATTTGAACAGCATGAGAAGGGTTAAGTAAAGGATTGTCTAGTCAATGGTAGAACTCATGAAATAGGCAGAATGCATTTCAAATTCAGTTTAAAATATCGTCGTTGTAAATGCAAAACCTCGTATCTCGTTTTGGGAAAATTTAAAGGTGAGGGGAAAAAAGTGTAATAACTTTTCCCTAACTGAAATGTTTTACTTGAAATTTTGACATATTGTTCGCAAATAATGTGTCATTAATGCTGAGCAGTATAAATTTCTCAAAACCTGCGCGAATTGTGTAAACTGGACATACAAGTTTGTACTTTGAAAATCGCAAGAATCGACAAACGAGGTTTTGCATTTACACCGACGATATACATATATTATAAATCAAAGCCTATGCTGTGTGTACTCATTGCATTTGTTGCACCAAGAGGATGAAAATGAATACCCACAACAAAGGGCCTTGGGCTAAAATTAGGGATAACCCATGTCATGAGAAAGAATTACCTAGAGGTCTGATACTTTCACAAAATATGGTCTTGTTTTGATGTTCGTAGAACAAATAGATTTGAAAACATTGAAAGGAAAGAAGGAAATGCTGGTTACCAGCATTTTTATGCCCCCGTATCGAGAGATCGGGGGCATATTGTTTTACTCATGTCCGTCTGTCTGTCTGTCTGTCCGTCTGTCCGTCCGTCCGTCTGTCCGAAAACTTAACCTGAAAACTTAACCTTTGCCATTTCTCCAAAACTATTTGACATACAAAGCTCAAATTTGGTATGCAACTTCCTTTCAACAATATCTATCTGTTCCATGCAATTTGACCTTCCTCAAGGTCATCCATTAACCCTTATCAACCCTTTACTCCACGAAAACTTAACATTTTCGAAAAATGGCCATTTCGGGGGCATTTGTGTTTCACAAACACATCTTGACTTCTTTCCTTGCAATGTTTCCATGGATTACAAAAAAAATATGCTTTGCAGGTTGGAAATCTTTTCTTCATCAACTTTGGATTTGATTTTGACCAAACTGAATTTTGTGATATAGAAAAGGATTGATTTAACTTTTACCAGACAAGACCTTGTTTTGACTTCCCTGTTAGAACATGCTCGGGAAAACATTGATGAAAAATAAGGAAATGCTCATTGCTGATTACCAGCAACTTCTCCTTTTGCCTATATACATTCTGGGCTACATTGTACACAAATCCTAGCTCAATATCATTTTGTGTCCTGCAACAGTTTTCAAATTGGAGTGCCATATATTTTTGTTACTGGGAAAGGGTTAAATGCAAACTCCATGATAAGATCAGTGAAAGGAAATTGCTGCACTAAGTTGTAGGAAGTTAATTTTGAAACTCTTAAAATTCAAATGGTAAAAACATGTATCTTGTCGTGATTGACCTATTGTGACTGATAGAATTAGTTTGCTATCGTTAACCATGGTCATACCTCAGCTGAAAACTTTAGACCTATCAATCTAAGAAGTGGTTTTCACCAACAAGACTTAGTCTAATACCCAATATGCCTTTAAAAGTACACAATCAATTTGATTGGGGGGACGGAGGTGGTTCAGTGTTAATGCGCT
The DNA here is from genome assembly GCA_963680895.1 of Fragum sueziense. Lineage (NCBI taxonomy): Eukaryota > Metazoa > Mollusca > Bivalvia > Cardiida > Cardiidae > Fragum > Fragum sueziense. Next base: position 2,586,020 of record OY804599.1, on the reverse strand, counting down.
GGACTTGAAACACAGGGGTTGCTGGTTCGATCCCCCGCCTCTCCAGTCTTTCGAATGAGACTTTAAACTGAGGTCCCATCTCCATAATGACCTTTATGGCCATTGAGTGGGACGTAAAACTCCATTTAATTCAATTCAATTTGATTGGCTAAGGCATACACCTCAACCAATTAAATGGTTCTTTTGTAATTTAGAATTTAACAAATGATTTTGAGATGACACACCTAATTTTATTCTGCATGAGATTGAATTCAGCTTGGCTTTAATTCTTTTCTAAACAAGATATAGTATTGCAGTCCCTAGTAAAAATGGCTTCGGAAAACATTGAGAGAGAAAAAAGAAATCGCTGTTAATCAACAATTTCTTCTTTTGTCTCATTGTTTTCTATGCTTTTTTCCACAGAAATTGTACCTATATCAAATACAATATTGTCATCTGCAGCTGCTTTCAAACTGGACCTGTCCAATTTTCAGCTATTTGGGAATGACTTAAGTGTTATATATATGCAATACTTAGGAGTCAACTCCGCCAAGATCCAGAAAAAGGGCCCTTGCAGAATTTGAGACCAACATGAATCAAGATCAGCCTGCATATACATGCAGTCTGATCTAGATCCATGTTGTTCTCTAACAGCTTTTTCATGACCTGTCTTGTATTGAGAGGTTTAGCGTAAAAGGATACACTTCTTTCACCATTTTAGGTTTCATTTATATTGCTCATTTGTTGCCCTTAATTTTGGTTGGCTGTTAAATTTAAATTTTACTGTTTGGTAAATGGTTAAGGCCAATTGAAAGAATGTAAAGTTCAATAAAATGTAAAGCAAACTTTTGAACATGGTTTCTCTCTTTGAACTTCTTCCAAAAACCTTTAACATTGATTTTCTTTTATGAAAAAAGTTACAAGATCATTTTATGAACCCTTCCCTGTAGATTACAAATATGTTTAGAAGTAAGAAGAAATGGCATTACTTGAGACATAGAATTGTTTAACCTTTTCCCAAACAAGACCTGATATTGAAATCTTTGTAAGTTTAACAAAAAGCTTAGGAAAACATTGAGGTAGAAGAAGAAAATACTGATAATCAGCATTTAATCCTTTTGCCTCAATATTCAGAAAATTACTGATAAGTTTTAAACGGGTTACCCCTTTTGCAGTTTTGACCAAGTTTTGACTACCTTGAAGGATAGAGGTTAAGAAAACTTTGAAGGAAATAAATCATTATTTTCTCCTTTTCCTTCAATAATTTCTGTGCTGTATTTTTACACAAATCAAATCTTTATTGATATCCATTTTGTTGTCTGCAGCTTTCAAATTGGAACAGTCTAATATTCAGAAAATTACTGATAGGTATTAAACGGGTTACCCCTTTTGCAGTTTTGACCAAGTTTTGACTACCTTGAAGGATAGAGGTTAAGAAAACTTTGAAGGAAATAAATCATTATTTTCTCCTTTTCCTTCAATAATTTCTGTGCTGTATTTTTACACAAATCAAATCTTTATTGATATCCATTTTGTTGTCTGCAGCTTTTAAATTGGAACAGTCTAAATTTTGCTGTTTAGGAAAGGGTTAAAGTGACATTGAATTGTCAATTTTGCATACACATGTATGTTTGTACTAAAATTGATTTAATGTCAAGTCAAAGACCTGTCTTTGAATTAGAAGATCAGAATTAACAGGTAGCCTTGCCTTGATTAACCCTTTCCCAAACAAGACTGGGTTTTCACGGCTTTGGAAAACATTGAGACAAAAGAAGAAACTGCTGATGACCAGCAGTTTCTCCTTTTGTCTCAATATTTTCTATGCTGTCTTTTACACAAATTCTATCTTTAGCAACACCCCTTTTCGCGTCTGCAGCAGCTTTTGAATTGGATCATCATAGGAGTTTGCTGTTTGGGAAAGGGTTAATCATTTTATTCATTTCCCAAAGCAGCACCTGGTTTTGAAAGCCCTAGCATTAAATAGAAGTGACACGAGATAAAAATTGAGAGGAAAGAGTAAAATGCTGATAATCAAAATTCCCCCATTTTCCATCAGTGTGTTTCATTCTAATTACAGGTATAACCTCTGAATACCTTGACATATTGCTATCTGCAATTACTTTAAAATTTGGATATGTGAAAAATTAAGTTATTCTGGAAAGAGTTTCTCGGCAGTAATTTATAAGGACAAGGGTCATTTTCGCCCTCCAGTGTTAACCTTACTATAAATTCTGCATTAAATTTGGTTGAGTGTTATGTTTAATTGTTTGGAAATGGTTCTTTCAAAATAATTCACAAGGAAAAGGGTTATTTTAGATTCAAATGTAAACCTAACTATTAGATAAGCCTGGCCTTGAACTGTCATTCAGTTATTTCTACCCTACAATGTTAACCTAACAATAAGATTAAGCTTGGCCTTGAATTGTCTATCAGGTATAGACTTGTACCCAGACTTCCCTCTATTCTTAAATTAACCAATACAGAACAAAGAAAAATGTATATTTAGTATACCAGTCCTTAATATTGGTAATGCAACGCTACAGATAACAGGGTATTTGGAAATTTGATTTTGTTTTTAATTCCAAACCCTATATTGTGGGTACTCATAAGAATCGTCTCATTGAGACGATTCTAATGAGTACCCACAATATAGGGTTTGATGGCTGATGAAGTATATTTGAACTATTTTTAGAATTTGATGATTTCAATGTATCTGTAGCACTGATAATAGTTAATGGAGGGAATCAGCTGAGTGAATCTGAACGGCTGCTAAACTGTGCAATTAAGGATTATTATTTGTTTACAAAAAGTGATTTACAACTTCTGCTTTTCTGGAGCAATTTCCAGGTTGGAAAAATTGTGATTGTAATTTGTTTATAAACAAATGGAATTGGGTGAATGTTTTAGAGTGGAGTTAATAAATAAGAAAAGGAGGGAATGAATGGATATAAAGAAAGATGAATAATTTGGGAAGAAAGTGTTAAATTGTGGTTTTGTGGATATTTAATGATTATTAGGTTCTCTTGACTTTGTTTTGCATCTTGATATTGAAAATTTAAGACTGGAAAATGTGAAATTCTTGGAAATAAAGTTAAGGCGGAAAACATGCTTTGACTTGAAATGTTGGCAGAAAATGAAATTAACAAATGAACTGTAACCATTGTACTTTTACTAACTTTGTACAAAAATACAAATAAAAAGGACAATGAAAGATTGTTTAAGTGGTAGATATTTTACATTTGCCTTCTAGGAAGCCTTAAGAGAAGGAAATTTCCTTGGAAGACAGAAAATGGATGAAAATATTTGTTGTTTAAGTGTGACCTAAAGTAAAATAAGGAACAATAAATTCTAGTCAGAAAAGAGTCAAACAGGAGGAAAAAGATCTGTGCCAGAAAATTCTAAACATGATGGTTTACAGCATGTTAAAGAAGTTTTTCTCTGATGCTACATCAAACACTGAGGAAGCCAGCTCTGTTTCAGCACAGAATGGATGTAAATGTTTACAAAATGAACAAAGTTGGCCATATCCTTCTAGTCCATGCTATTGTCTTTCTTTTGATCAGACTCGGACGTTGGCTCCGTCGACGCCGCTGACAGGCCGTCGGTACCTGAAGGAGAAGGACCCGACGATAACTCCGGTATCGACGGCGACGCAGAGTGTCAGTAAACTGCAGCATCTACTGTCAGGACTAAAGACGGCACCCAGTGATAGGCTACAGGAACTACTACTGTAAGTTGATCTTTATGTCTACTTATTTCATCTTTTTTTGCAAACATGCCCTGCTGTAGATGTCACAAAAAGGGCTTAAGAAAGGGGGGAAGTGTTTTAACCCTTTCCCACACATTGACACTTTTGGATGCCCAACAAAACAAAGGCTTCGGAAAACATTGTGGAAAATGAAGAAATTGCTTGTGAGAAGCAATTTTTTCTACCAATAAAGACCAAAATTCCATTAATTTCGTTCAATGGAAATTGTCGTCTGAAACACATGAGTTCGGACTAGGCTAAATTTTTGTTGTTTGGTTAAAGGGCTTTGGAAAGGGGAACAAAGTTTATAACGCTCATTGGTTTCACTCACTTTTTGACGGCTTTGGTCTGATGGCGAAATTTGTGGAGGGTGGATCTAGTACAAGGATGGTTCCCAAATAGAATGGTAAAATACTTTCTTGCCCTGCCTTTAAGCCCATTCCCAAATGTTAACACCTTTTATTGCCCTACGAAAAAGTGGCTTTTGGGGAACATTGTGGGAAAATGTTGAAAGTCATAGCTTGTTACAAGCAAAAGAAATGGAAAATGGTAGAATACATAGAAAATCACCAACAGTTGAAAAGTTTCAATACTTTGATACATTTTCACACATAGATTTATTTTTGTCCTGACTTGACACTTGAAATATATTGATTGGTAAAAACTGGGCCTTGTATTTCATATTATAACCCACTTTGATGAGATTGATCATATTCATTGTATGTGAAAACATTTAAAATACAGAGAATCATCTTCCTTGGTCTGCATCGGAACTTTGCAATTTATGCGGGCTCAGCAGAATTGTAACAGATTTATGCAAGTTAAACCTTTACCAAACATGACCTGGCTTTGGCTGCCCCAATAGAGACAGTTTACCATGGGTAAATATTGAAGTTCAGGAAGAGATAGCTGATAATCACTCTTGCCTGAATCATGTTTTAAAGAGGTAACCTATTTCCCAAAAAGCAAAATGTAAGGTTTGTCTAATACTAAAGCTGTTGCTGACAAAAAATGGATGTTGATGATGATTTGTATACTAAGTCTATGAAACATAGAAAATGTTGAGCATAAAGGAGAAAATACTGTTTATCAATATCGGTATCTTCATTTGCCTAAATGTTTTCCCAAAGTATTTCTAATAGAGAAGACAAAATCCTGTCCTGTTTGTGAAAGGGTTAATTACTTTCCAAAGAAGACCTGGTTTTGATGTCCCTAGTAAAAATGGCTTGGGAAACATTGAGACAAAAGAAGAAACTGCTGATAACCAGCAGTTTCTCCTTTTGCCTCGATGTTTTCTGAACTATAAAGAACACAAATAACATAAGCAATAAATTTTCATTTTGTCTTCTGCAACAATTATCGAATGGGAATAGTCCAAAATATCACTGTTTATGAAAAGGTTAACACTTTCCCAAACGGCAAAATTTGAAGGTGATCCACTTCAAAAACTGCCACAATTGACAAAATGGAAGTTATAAAAGATAGGATTTGTGTAAAATATGGCATAGAAAATATTGAGACAAAAGGAGAAACTGCTGATAATCAGCAGTTTCTTCTTTTGCCTCAATGTTTTCCCAGGCCTAATCTTACAAAGACGTCAAAACCAGGCCCCAGTTTCTCGAAAAAATTAAGGTATATTCTCATGAGAACATGCTCAACGTCAAAGGGATACTATCCAATGTTGAAGGGTATTTGATTGAAGTTCACATGGATTTCGGCGATTTGAGCACGGTGCACAGATTTGAGCATGAGAACATACTTAAGTTTTTTCGAGAAACCGGGGCCAGGTCTTGTTGGGGAAAGGGTTAAAGGGTTAATTGGTAAAAAACTAGGCCTTCTATCTGGTTTAATAACCAGGGTTGATGAGAGTTTGATTAACTTGATACTTAATGAGATATGTCAGTATTCTGCTCTATTATGACATAATGGAGTATGGATTTTCCTGGTGCAATCAAATTTACCCTTACAGGGGTCTTGCTACCATTTTTTGTTTCGGACCAGGGGCCAGTGAAATTGGGAAAAATAGCGACATTTTTACCTAAATTACGAAAAACTAAAATAAGTTTGTATTCATATTGTCACTCAGTTTCAGCTACAAATTAGACTGTAGTGATGTAAAATGCATTTGTACATACTCTTGTTTAAGAATCTACTCTAAAACTGTCTTGAAAATGTTTGTAAATAAAGATGAGGTCTGAACATGGGGCATTTCCAAGGGTCCGCTTTGGGAATTTTCACCAGAGAATTGGGAAAAAAAGATACTTTTTATCCCCCGCCGAAAAAATTTTTCGGGGGGGATATTGTTTTTGCCATGTCCGTCCGTCCTTCCGTCCGTCCGTCCGTCCGTCCGTCCGTCCGTCCGTCCGTCCGTCCGTCCGTCCGTCCGTCCGACATTCGTTTCCGCGCTATTTCTTGGAAACTATAGACCGGATTTCGATGAAACTTGGCACACAGCTTCACTACAAAGAGGACATGCGCATATCGTCGGGGTTACCTGGTTCGACCATTGAATTCAGAGTTACTGCCCCTGATTGTTTAAGCCATATACATACAGAGTGATATTCGTTTCCGCGCTATTTCTTGAAAACTGTAGACTGGATTTCGATGAAACTTGGCACACAGCTTCACTACAAAGTGGACATGCGCATATCGTCGGGGTTACCCGGTTCGACCGCCGAATTTAGAGTTACTGCCCTTGAGTGTTTTAGCCATATACATACAGTGATATTCGTTTCCGCGCTATTTCTTGGAAACTATAGACCGGATTTCGATGAAACTTGGCACACAGCTTCACTACAAAGTGGACATGCGCATATCGTCGGGGTTACTCGGTTCGACCGCCGAATTTAGAGTTACTGCCCCTGACTGTTTTAGCCATATACATACAGAGTGATATTCGTTTCCGCGCTATTTCTTGAAAACTGTAGACTGGATTTCGATGAAACTTGGCACACAGCTTCACTACAAAGTGGACATGAGCATATCGTCTGGGTTACCCGGTTCAACCGCCGAATTTAGAGTTACTGCCCTTGACTGTTTTAGCCATATACATACAGTGATATTCGTTTCCGCGCTATTTCTTGGAAACTATAGACCGGATTTCGATGAAACTTGGCACACAGCTTCACTACAAAGTGGACATGCGCATATCGTCGGGGTTACTCGGTTCAACCGCCGAATTTAGAGTTATTGCCCCTGACTGTTTTAGCCATATACATACAGAGTGATATTCGTTTCCGCGCTATTTCTTGAAAACTATAAACCGGATTTCAATGAAACTTGGCACACAGCTTTACTACAATGCGGACATGCGCATATCGTCGGGGTTACCCGGTTCGACAGTCGAATTTAGAGTTACTGCCCCTGACTGTTTAAGCCATATACATACAGAGTGATATTCGTTTCCGCGCTATTTCTTGAAAACTGTAGACTGGATTTCGATGAAACTTGGCACACAGCTTCACTACAAAGTGGACATGCGCATATCGTCGGGGTTACCCGGTTCAACCGCCGAATTTAGAGTTACTGCCCCTGACTGTTTAAGCCATATACATAAAGAGTGATATTCGTTTCCGCGCTATTTCTTGAAAACTATAGACTGGATTTCAATGAAACTTGGCTCACAGCTTCACTACAATGAGGACATTCGCATATCGTCGGGGTTACCGGATTCGACCGTCGAATTCAGAGTTACTGCCCCTGATTGTTTAAGCCATATACATACAGAGTGATATTCGTTTCCGCGCTATTTCTTGAAAACTGTAGTCCGGATTTCGATGAAACTTGGCACACAGCTTCACTACAAAGTGGACATGCGCATATCGTCGGGGTTACCCGGTTTGACCGCCAAATTTAGAGTTACTGCCCCTGACTGTTTAAGCCATATACATACAGAGTGATATTCGTTTCCGCGCTATTTCTTGAAAACTATAGATCGGATTTCAATGAAACTTGGCTCACAGCTTCACTACAAAGTGGACATGCGCATATCATCGGGATTACCCGGTTCGACCGCCGAATTTAGAGTTACTGCCCCTGACTGTTTTAGCCATATACATACAGAGTGATATTCGTTTCCGCGCTATTTCTTGAAAAGTATAGACTGGATTTCAATGAAACTTGGCACACAGCTTTACTACAATGAGGGGATACGCATATCGTCGGGGTTACCCGGTTCGACCGCCGAATTTAGAGTTACTGCCCCTGACTGTTTAAGCCATATACATACAGTGATATTCGATTCCGCGCTATTTCTTGAAAATTATACACCGGATTTCAATGAAACTTGGCACACAGCTTTACTACAATGAGGACATGCGCATATCGTCGGGGTTACCCGGTTCGACCGTCGAATTTAGAGTAACTGCCCCTGACTGTTTTAGCCATATACATACAGAGTGATATTCGTTCTGTTGAAGCCATATACATACAGAGTGATATTCGTTCTGTTGAAGCCATATACATACAGAGTTATATTCGTTTCCGCGCTACTTTATTGACAATGAAAATATATTCGGCGGGGGATATCAATTCAACGAATTTGCTTGTTGCCATTGGGAATGGGGCCCAATAACGGCCCCAAATTTTGGCAAATGAGACCCCTGCCTTACCTAAAACATGTTATTTAGGTTGATCTAGACTTAAATGGTTTGTGCATGTGAATTATGAAAGAACTTAAGAATGAAATTATTATATAGTCAATTTAGTCTTGTACATGAAAGAAAATATTGAAAGAAAATTTGAAAATGCTTGTTTACAGTCATCAACGTAAATTTCAATGGTTAACAACTGCGGTCTTGAAGTATTATGCCTTTCCCAAAACAAGACAAGATTTTGACATCCTTTATAGAAAAGGCTTGGGGAAGCATTGAGGCAAAAGAATTAAATGCTGATCAGCATTTTCTACTTTTGCCTCGATATATCATGTACAGCATCTCATACGAATGATCATAAATTGAATGATGCTGTGAAATAGTTGGAAGTGGCATAAAATCATGGGATCCATACAAACAGTGATTGATCACTGGTCAACTTTATCTATAGATAGACAAAAATGACCTTTGATCATTCAAATTATTATAGTTATCTGTAAATCAAGTTAAAACCCTTTATCAAGGCCTACACTCACAACAGTGTTCTTTAAGTTACTACAGGTTAGAGAGGGGTTAACTCATTCCTATAGGTGTTTGGCACCCTGCAAGGCAACGGCTTTGTCACAAGTTATTTTTTCATTTTCCATAATGATAATAGTTGTCCGCAATCTCATTGAGTTTGGACAAGTCTATTTTGGTGTGTGGTAATGGGTTAAAATGTGAGCATTGTATGACGCCTGAGATTTCATATTTCTGACAGAAAATCTGATAATGGGTCAAATGGGTTAAATATCAGAGATAATATCAGTCTTAAAATAAACAGTATTTTATTGCCATATCAAAATTGAAAAGCTATTTTGAAAATGAAAAGTTATTTTGATAAGATTTTTTATTATACGCCGCCGGAGGCGGACGTATATTGGCGTCATCTTCTCCGTCTGTCCGTCCGTCCGTCCATCCGTCCATCCGTCCATCCGTCCATCCGTCCATCCGTCCGTCCGTCCGTACGTACGTCCACTTTTCTTGTCAACGCAACTCCTCCTAAGTTTCTGGCTGGATCTTCTTGAAACTTGGTCAATGTTATCACCTCAATTGGTAGATGTGCATGAAGGAAGGATTTTATGGTTCGTTGATTTTTGCCTGAGTTATGCCCCTTAAAAACTTAGTCTCTGGGGCTTATTGAAATTGCAGCCTTGTCAACGCAACTCCTCCTAAGTTTCTGACTGGATCTTCTTGAAACTTGGTCAATGTTATCACCTCAATTGATAGATGTGCATGAAGGAAGGATTTTATGGTTCGTTGATTTTTGCCTGAGTTACGCCCCTTAAAAACTTAGTCTCTGGGGCTTATTGAAATTGCAGGCTTGTCAACGCAACTCCTCCTAAGTTTCTGGCTGGATCTTCTTGAAACTTGGTCAATGTTATCACCTCAATTGGTAGATGTGCATGAAGGAAGGATTTTATGGTTCGTCGATTTTTGCCTGAGTTACGCCCCTTAAAAACTTAGTCTCTGGGGCTTATTGAAATTGCAGGCTTGTCAACACAACTCCTCCTAAGTTTCTGACTGGATCTTAATGAAACTTGGTCAATGTTATCACCTCAATTGGTAGATGTGCATGAAGGAAGGATTTTATGGTTCGTTGATTTTTGCCTGAGTTATGCCCCTTAAAAACTTAGTCTCTGGGGCTTATTGAAATTGCAGGCTTGTCAACGCAACTCCTCCTAAGTTTCTGCCTGGATCTTAATGAAACTTGGTGGATGTTATCACCTCAATTGGTAGATGTGCATGAAGGAAGGATTTCATGGTTCATTGATTTTTGCCAGAATTATGCCCCCTTCAATCTTAGTCTCTGGGGCTTAATGATATTTCAGCCTCGTGAATGCAATTCCTTCCAGGTTTTTCACTGGATATTTATAAAAACCTTTTTGTGAACACAATTTTTTAAAGGTTTTTCAGTGAATATTTATAAATCCTTGTCAATGTCATTTTTTTGTCTCAAGTTTTATAAGTGGCGGCGTATATTGTGACGATGGCACTCTTGTTTGATAAATGTCTAAAACATACACAAGGTAATAAATCATTTTAATCTAGAGCGAGTGAACGTACCGTATTTCACCTAATAGATGCGCCCCGGCGCGATGCAAAACACCATGGGGGCGCGCTTATTTCGGACCACTTTTCCTGAATTTTGAAGTGCTTCGCTAATTGTAGATAAGAAAGGGAAAATCAACAATACAATCCCATAATGCAATGCAGGGTAGGGAAGATTAGTGTTGATCTGAAAGTGCTTTGAGTATCTTAAAATACATATCGTAACACACACCGGGTACACGTATAAATCAGCGGAGACGAAGCGATATCCCGTCGCGTAAGGTCATCCAGTCTACAGTTATCTGCCAGTCTATAGTCTATATCGCTTCGTCTCCGCTGATTTATACATGTACCCAGTGTGTGTTACGATATGTATTTTAAGATACTCAAAGCACTATCAGATCAACACTAATCTTCTCTACCCTGCATTGCATTATGGTCCTTTGTCTCGAAAAGGCGGGTGTGTTCTACTTTCGTTTTCGGAATGTTTTGATTTCTTCTTCTCCTTCACTTTACAAAATAATAGAACATACTTCCCGTGGTATCTGTCCATATTCATTAATTCATTTTCGGCAAACATGATTTATTTGTCATTTGTGTGCGTACTATCAATTCGCTTTCCACTTCTTAATTTACAAATCAAACGCGACCTCTTACGGGGCTTTGAAATAAACTGCATAAACGGTCACTCTGCAAAGGGAATGATAAAGGAAAGTTTATCAATGCTCGTACCGGGGTCGTATGAATTTCAATTCTACCTAGAGAGGGATAACCATAATTGAATTATTCAATCAATTACCCGAGCCGTATACCCTATTTTAAGACGCTTTACTTGTTGAGATAAAGCGTTTTTCCACAAGTATGATCATCACAAAGATGAAGTTTGGTGGAGTTTGAGTTTGGAATTTGTCATTACCGTCTACTCTACGGTCTACTCTACAGTCAAGGTAAGGTCGGGTGAAGGTGGGAGGGGTGTCCCATGGCTTCCGAGATTGTAAATATAGTGGGGGCGCGTCTATTAGGGAGGGCGCGTCTATAAGGTGAAATACGGTATTTCCGAACAGCGTTTAAATCCGAACAAAATTTTTGACATCTCACAACATCCCCAAAATGCAATCAAATGACATGGAGACCTCTTTATTCTTGACGCATATGTCATCCTCTCCCTTTCTTGCTATTTTGGGTCTAGTTATGATGTAAATCGCCGAGATAAATGCCGAAGTTTGAAGTTAACTCTAATGGGCAAATAATATTATGCATGAATCAATTCTACCTCGGACATTTCTTAAGGTTTTCATTATCAACAGCTACGCTATTTTCCCTATCCAAATAACTTTTAATGGTAAATAAGCGTTGCTTTACCATGCTAGATTGTGTTTTGGTGGCTACAATGTATCTAAGTATCAGAAAGTTGGGGTTTGGAATTAAAACCACAGATTTTGTGCCGTGGTTTTATTTCCGAACATTCATTTCAAAATGCTATTTATATTCACTGAATACCAATTTAGCGAGAACTCACAGACAGCAAATTCTTGTCTTATGATATTTGCCGCCTGGCATCATACTTTTTCACATTGTAAAAGGTTTGGGGAGGGTTTTTGTATTTGCCTAACTCTTAGAATTGCGGCTTAGGTGTTCGGTAATAGGTACATTCTTAATCTTATTTGTAAATTTATTTTTTTCATTGATATCTGTGACCTGTTATTAGCTCACCTGAGCACGAAGTGCTCAAGGTGAGCTATTGTGGTCGCTTTTTGTCCGTCGGCGTCCGTCTGTCCGTCCGTCCGTCTGTCCACAATTTGATGTTACCACTCTAGCACCCACAAATATTGACCAATCTTAACCAAACTTAGTCAAAACATGTATGACCATAAGTTCTTGGATGAGTTCGATTTTGGGTCAGATCGGACCAGGGAGTCCGGAGTTATGTGCCCTTGAACGTCGAAAATGGCTAGTTTTGACTTTGTTACCACTCTAGCATCTACAAATATTGACCAATCTTAACCAAACTTGGTCAAAATATGTATGACTATAAGTTCTCGGATGAGTTCGATTTTGAGTTAGATCGAACCAGGAAGTCTGGAGTTATCTGCCCTTGAATGTCAAAAATTGCTGTTTTAGACTTTGTTACAACTCTAGCATCTACAAATATTGACCTATCAAGACAAAACTTTGCAACAATGTTGCAAACTATAAGTTCTCAGATGAGTTCGATTTTGAGTCAGATCGGACCAGGAAGTCTGGAGTTGTTTGCCCTTGAATGTCAAAAATGGCTAGTTTTGACTTTGTTACCACTCTAGAATCTACCATTATTGACCGATCAAAACAAAACTTTGTAACATTGTTGGTAACTATAAGTTCTCAGATGAGTTCGATTTTTTGTCAGATCGGACATGGAAGTCCGGAGTTATGTGCCCTTGAACATCAAAAATGGCTAGTTTTGACTTTGTTACAACTCTAGCATCTACAAATATTGATCGATCAAGACAAAACTTTGCCACAATGTTGGTAACCATAAGATCTTGGATGACTTTAATTTTCAGTGTGATTGAAGTAGGAAGTCTGGAGTTATGTGCCCTTGAATTTGACAAAATTGCTGTTTTCGACTTTGTTTACACTGTAGCATCTACATTTATTGACTAATCAAGACAAGACTTGGCCACAATGTTGGTGACCATAAGATCCTGGATGAGTGAAAATTTCAGCTTGATTTGACTGGAAAAAAAAGAGTTATTGGCCCTTGATTTTCACAAAATTACAGTTTTCGACTTTATTTTCACTCTAACAATATATTGACCTATCAAAAAAAATTGGACATAATGCTGATGAGAATATTTTTATTAGAACAGAGTTATGTGCTCTTGACTGTGACAAAATTGTTGGTTTCTTCCACTTTGTTTTTTACTGTAAACGCCACAAATATTGATCATTCAAGATTATGAAAGCAGTTTTCAGCTGGATCATAATCTCATATCTTTAAGTATGTGCTCTTGAACTTGACAACATTGTGACTTTCTTTCTATCTAGGTTCAGGTGAGCGATTGTTTGTGAGTAACACATAATTTAAACGATCGTGAATATCATGAAAGAAGTTTGCATGTCTTTCTTTGGTTATTTAAAAGGAATCTTATTAATGACTTTCACAGCGAATATCTATCCTATAACAACACTTATTGGTCTCTATATATGACAAAACAACGTCATAAACATTGACGTTGCCATAGGCAACAAAGAATTCGGCGAGGGTGGTTGTATTTACGAACATTTAAAATAGTGGCTCAGGTGTTCGGTAATAGGTACACCCGCTCTACCCTATCTCTTGATAGAAAAAATCAGTTCATGTACACCTTTCCGTGAGTGAAAAAAGTAGGAGTTTCCAGCTCTTTATTAGTTGACCGTTAACCCTTTCCCAAACAGCAAACTTCTAAGATGGTCCAATTCAAAAGCTGCTGCAGACGACAAAAGGGATGTTGTTACAGATAGACTTTGTGTATAAGGTGGAACAGAAAATATTGAGACAAAAGAAGAAACTGCTGGTCATCAGCAGTCTCCTCTTTTGTCTCAATGTTTTCCCAGCCATTTCTAATAGAGATGTGAAAACCTGGTCTTGTTTGGGAAAGGGTTAAAGGCTAAACAAAAAAAGTTTTAGAAATATTGAGACAAAAGAAGATGATATATAAATCATCGCTTGGGATAGTTTTACCCTAACTGCTCATGATATAATTATGCTCAGAATTGATAAAACTTATGCAAGTGAACAAATTTGACACCCGTATACAACAGTCGTGCACTGAACCCTTTCCAAAACAAAACTTGGTTTTGACATCCAATTTTAGAGTTAGTTTGTGTCCATTGAAGCAAAAGAAGAATTTCTGATAACCAGTATTTTCTTTCTCCTTTTGTGTCAGTATTTAAAAAAAAAAAAAAAAACACCAACAATTTGTGACAAAGTCTTTCTTCATCAATATTGATCATCATTGTCCACTGGAATGGTGTTTTAAAGATTCTACTCTTTTGGACAGGGTTAATCCATATCCAAACGACAAAATTTTAAGCTTGTCCAAATTGAAAAAGTTGCAGACGACATTTGCAGTGTGATGAAATTTAGAAATTTTACAACTTTTGGGGTAGAAAACATTTTTGGAAATGAAGAAATTGCTTGTTCTTCATTTTCCACAATGTTTTCCAAAGCCTTGATATTGAATGGTGTCAAAATGAGGTAATGGGTTAAGAAAATTATGAGTGTATTAACCCTTCCATACATTGACTCTTTTTGACTCCCCAAAAGATAAAGGATTTGGAAAACATTGTGGAAAATATAGATATCTACATTTCCCACAATGTTTTTCAACCCTAAAAGACCAAATAATATAAAATTTCATACCTGAAATTGTCATCTGCAACATCTTTGAATTTGGACCAGCCTAAAATTTTGCCATTTTGTTATGGGTTAAGCTGGAGGTTGTGAAGTAAATATTGAATTATGAATGAAAACGGTCATAAAGATCTCCCTGTGAGGTCTCTTATCTCAGATGTGCATGATAAATTCACCTCATACATACACAAACAATTTTGCTGGTGTTAACAAAATCTATCCTGCTATCCATGTAATCGTCTTGTCACGAAAACAAGGGGTCTATTTAAAGTTTATAATTAGTCCCCTACCGGTGTTCACACCGGAGGGGACTATAGGTTTGCCGTCTGTCCATCTGTCCGTCCGTCCGTCTGTCCGTCCGTCTGTCCGCTCAAATCTGGATCCTGCGATAACTTAATAACTAAGCAAGCGTTTTTGATGAAAGTTGGTATATGACTAGATGGCAATGTGTAGATTATGCACATCATTTTATTTTTGTTTTTCGACTTAAATTGAGGTTGCTATGGTTACAGAAATAGTGAAAATATGGCCAAAAATGGGATCCTGCGATAAGATAATAACTAAGCAAGCTAGTTTGATGAGACTTGGTATATGACTATATGGCAATGTGTAGATTATGCACATCATTTTATTTTTGTTTTTAGACTAAAATTGTTGTTGCTATGGTTACGGAAATAGTGAAAATATGGCAAAAAATATTGGATCCTGCGATAAGTTAATAAGTAAGCAAGCTAATTTGATGAGACTTGGTATATGACTAGATGGCAATGTGTAGATTATGCACATCATTTTATCTTTGTTCTTTGACGAAATGTGCGGTTGCTATGGTAACGGAAATAGTGAAAATATGGCAAAAAATGGATCCTGCAATAACTTATTCATCTTAATCTATTATTGATTACCATATTGAGTCAATGTGAAGCCGGTAGGGGACTTTATGTGTTGCATACAACACCAGATACTTGTTGTAAAAGAAGTAAAGTTAGTTTGAAAAAGAAGTTAAATGTTGAAATTCTTTTTAGCTCTGCAACCAACATTTTATCCTTTTCTATCAATATTTTCTTGTGACACTTACACAAAGGGTATCTTCAATTTGAGACACAATATTTTTTATGCATTTAGTAGCATTCAATTTTGACAAGCCTGAAGTTTTGTCTAGATATGACGGGGTTTAATGTAAATGCACAGTGATCTGATGGAATAGGTCACTTATAGCATTTGAATAAAACATGGATCTAGATCTTGTTATGCATATGCACTGTCTGAGCGATATCTATTTTCTCTAATATCTTGTTCATGACCTGTAGAAAATGGAAGAGAGCAACATGGGTTCTGATTGTGCAATAAGACACAGTCTGATCTAGATCTTTGATGTACTCAAATGTTATAAAAGGCTTTATTCCAGTTCCCATGTTCAATAATGCATGTTTTGTGTATTGTAGGGAGAATGGAGGGTCACCTTTACTAGAGACAATCACACAGAGAGTAGAGGAGATGGGAGAAATATTCTGTAACCATTATGTACAGGTAAAATATCTTAGAAAATATCTTAAAAAGTAGCCTATTTATATTTCATACAACACAGTGGCTAACCCATGTGACTTTTGGGAATTTTTCACACCAAAAAATTGTCCACTGCAAGGTATGTTGAAGTAGGCGATTTTTTGGTCTGAATGTTTCCCAAGTCATGTACAATAAAATTCTAAAAAAAATATTGTTTAGCTAGACAAAGGTTAAAATTAAAATGTATAGTATCTATCTAATGTAATAAATTGCATTATGATAAGAAAAAACAACAACAGTTACTGTGCTTCAATATTTTCTCTGCTATGTGTATAATGTAAATGACAAGGAATTGGAAAAAATGCTCATTATGACTACCTTTCCAATGTTTATTTTCAGCCGTCAGAAAACCATCCAGGAAGCCAACTAGATTTTGCCAAACGACGATTACATCTCGGTGAATGTTTGTATTATAAAACATTAGAAAGTATACTCACCAGCGAGAAGAAAAGATCAGAAAATGGGAAAGATCACAAGGCTAATTTAACAGTGAGTTGGTTTCTCTTTTGTTTTATGTGTTTTAGTCATTTAGATAACAATATTTCATGGCAATTACTGTATGGAATTTTGATTGATTTCAAAATGAATTAATTCTAAATAAGATTTTCAAACATAAAACTTTATAAAGACAATTTTAATGCACCAGGAAGCAGACTTCAGGTTTTCTCAAAAGTCTTAATTTCCAATAGCAAAAAAATAAAAAGATAAAAGTTGTCATTAAATTGATAAAATTCCCACATATTGACATTCTTTTTTTCACTCCAAGAATACACTCTTTTTACCTCCCTCAAGAGAAAGGTTGGAAAAATCATTGTGGGACATGAAGAAATTGCTTGTTACAGCAAATTCTTCATGTCCCTGACCCACAATGTTTTCTACTCAGATAGACTACATTAAAATTGTAAAATTTCATTACTACGAATTTGTCCTCTGCACAATCTTGGATCAGTCTAAAAAAAATTCCATCAGGTAATGACTTAGGTAGTCCACCCCTTATGACATTCATGCAATATCAGATTTATTCGGGTGACATTGTAAACATAAGGCAGTAGAATGTTCCACCACCGAATATTTACAACAGTGTCTGAATGGGTTAGGATACATAACAAATCTTAATGAATAATGATGTCCCATGATTAATTCTGACATCATGTGAATGTCATTAGGGGTGGACTACCTTAAAGTTATGGTATAGTCTGTAAATATTGACCTGAACCTGATGAACGTGCAATGACTAATTGTGACAGGGAATAATCAATACTCACCAGCAATCCTCACTGTCGAGCAGAGTCGATAGTTTCCATAGGCATTATGACTTTGTATTCTGCACATGCTTCTCGTGTCAACATAATGTTTGAGATTGATTATTTCAAATTACAATGACTCATTGCATATTCAACAGGTTCAGGTCGATATTTACGGAGTTTATCAAATATAAGCTCATAAGTAAAAAGTGAATAAAGTAATCATCCGACTAACAATCAAATATTCTGTTTTGTGTTTACAGGCACTGGTAGAGCATGAAATTTTCCATAAATCTTTGATGGCGTGTTGTCTGGAAATTATCATCTTTTCATATAACTCTCAAAGGTAAAGTATCAAACCCTTTCCCAAAGTGTACCTAGTTGTGACATCCTTTAATTAACCCTTTCCCAAACAGCAAAATTTTAGGGTGATCCACTTCAAAAACTGCCACAATTGACAAAATGGAAGTTATTAAAGATGGAATTTGTGTAAATATGGGATAGAAAATATTGAGACAAAAGGAGAAACTGCTGGTTATCAGCAGTTTCTTCTTTTGTTTCAATGTTTTCCCAGGCCTTTTCTATAAGGGACGTCAAAACCAGGTATTGTTTGGGAAAGGGTTAAGGAGAGAGGGTCAGAAAATAATGAAGGAAAATAAGAATTCTCCTTTCCTTTAATATTTTCTGTGTTTTGATGGCATGTTGTCTAGAATTTATCATCTTCTCATATAACTCGCAAAGGTAAATTATCAAACAGAATTGATTATCCCTTTCCCGAACAGTACCTAGTTTTGACATCCTTTCAAGAGAAAGGGTCAGATAAAAATGAAGGAAAATAAGAATTCTCCTTTCCTTTAATATTTTCTGTGTTTTGATGGCATGTTGTCTAGAATTTATCATCTCATATAACTTGCAAAGGTAAATTATCAAACCCTTTCCCAAAGTGTACCTAGTTGTGACATCCTTTAATTAAATATTTTCGCTGTTTTGATGTCTTGTTGTCTGGAAATTATCATCTTCTCATAAAACTCACAAAGGCAAATTATGAAACAGAATTGATTTACTCTTTCTCTTAATTAAATATTTTCTGTGTTTTGATGGCATGTTGTCTGGAAATTATCATCTTCTCATAAAACTCACAGAGGTAAAGTATCAAACAGAATTGATTAACCCTTTCTCCTTTTCCTTCAATATTTTCTGTGTTTTGATGGTGTGTTGTCTGGAAATTATCATCTTCTCATATAACTCACAAAGGTAAATTATCAAACAGAATAGATAAACACTTTCCCAAACAATACCTAGTTGTGACATCCTTTTAGGAGAGGGGGGAGGGGGGGGGGGGGGGGGGTGGTCGGAAAAAATGGAAAAAAAAGGAGAAAATGCTGATAATCAGCATTTTCTCCTAAATGCTGAGAAAAAGCATTTTCTCCTTTTCCTTCAATATTTTCTGTGCTTTGATGGTGTGTTGTCTGGAAAAGGTGTTCTGATAAAAAGTAAAATGATGTGTAAGGTTAAAACATGGAATATATTAAGAGAAAAGGAGTAAAAGCTGCTCAATATTAAAAAAAAACATTTTCTTCTTTCATGTCAATGTTTTCCAGTCATTTCTGTTATGAAAGTAAAAAATCAGGGGTTGTTTCAGTTTGGAAAATAGTTAATCTGGGTACTTCAGAAACATCAATATAGCTTAGTGGAATTATCATCTTTTACTATTACTCCCAAAGGTGAAAAATCAAAGAGAATTTGTAAAGGATATTGGATTATAATGTTTTTACACTGGGTACATAAAGAGCAGATAAGGTACATAAAGGGCACAAAAGAAAAAAGTGTGAGTGCTGGCATGATCATAATGCTTGGTTTTACATCCCAAGATGAGTGTTGCATGGTAACAAAGAGTTAGGACCAAATCACATAGACTAGTCCCATAAATCTGGACAAGCAGGATCATGTCCCCTTGTTGGCATTGTGTTGTTGCTTACTGAGTTGGGCCTCTGAAGTTTGTTAATCCATCGCCACACAATGACTCTTTTCGACTCCCCACAAGATGACTTTGGAAAACATTGTGGAAAATGAAGAAATTGCTTGTAACAAGCAACTTCTTCATTACCCACAATGTAAGTCTGGAATGTGTTCTGTACATCTTTATAAATAGGCTGCAGCCATAGTGCAGTGGGTAGTACATCAAATTCTTACTCATGAGGACCTTGGTTTGATCCCTGGCCAAGGCAAACACCCTTTCTGACATTTGTCTCTCACCAATGTGTGGGATTATCATAAACTATGTGGGCGAGCAGCTGGAGGCTCGATAAGGATGTTGTGGTAGTACTGGTGAGAAAAGTTACAGGAATCCATGGTTTGGCGCTGCAGCTGCTTTAATTATATGATCATAGCGTCGGTGCTATGACAAAATTGCGTAACAAATTAGTTACCTAATTTTGTCAATTTACGTTTATAAATGCTTTCTACTAAGTATGTAGGAGCACATATTCTGTCAAAACGGCTTTACTCTACACCTATCAGAACCATTTCAATTATCACGTGACGAAATTACGTAACTGGATTTAGCTGACAAAAATGCGTTGTACATAGACAAATTATTTACACGAGAGTAATGAAAGGCTTAGAAATGGCATTCTCCTCTGTATTTCTTCTACTTTGACCAAATAAATGAACCGTAAGTTATGTTCAATTACCTTAAAGAAGCTGAATTGTTCATGCATTTATTGAGTTACGCAATTTTGTCAGCACATTTTTTAAAGCGGTAAAACGTTTTTTGTCTCTCCTGAAAAAAATGGTTTTCGAGCAAAGTTTTAGTTACGCAATTTTGTCATAGCACCGACGATAGGCTTTTTATTTAACCCCATTCAATCAATGAACCTCTTCGTAAATAAAGGATAAAATGTGGGTTCATAATACATTCATGAATGTTTATGCCATCTGTATCTCTATTTCAGAATTTTCCCTTGGATTGTGGACATCTTTGACTTGAAGCCCTTCTACTTTTACAAAGTGATAGAAATTATTGTTAGAGAAGAAGAAGGATTGTCAAGGGATGTTGTAAAACACTTGAATCATGTAAGTATATCATGGAAACAAGTAGAACCAACAAGATTGTTTGATGGTGGTGAATATTTAGATTGGCAAAATTATACAATTTTCTGTGTTATCATCCGCTTATTGATAAGATGAAAATTAATCCTTTTCCACATAAACTTGGGCATTACAAAATACAAAATTTATGTCGATAGATGATAGGATAATTGGATGTTGTGGCATAGAAAACTTTGAAACAAAAGGAGAAAATACCTTCTATCATTATTTTCCACTTGTGCATCAATGCTTTACAAAATATTCTGTTTCTTTGACTTCAATTCTTACCATGACCCAGGATACTGTCACTTTTCTTTGAAAAAAAAAGCATGTAAATGAAGCTTGTTTTAAGCTACATTTACGAGGTTTTGCAGCAAAAAGCGACAAAATGTAAAACTGCAATATTTGCCATATTTCAGATTGAGGAGAGTATTTTAGAGACACTGGCCTGGAAGAATGATTCTCCGCTGTGGGAGGCCATTAAAGCAACAGACTCCATTCCACTGTCTGCAGAGGTGGGTCATTAACCCTTTTCAAAACGAAAGGCCGCGGCCTTAGCGCAGTTGGGAGCGCATCTGCCTCTCATTCCATAGGTCCCGGATTCGATACCCGGCCGCGTCAAATACCCTTTCTGACAAAATTGTCTCCCACAAATTGGTTTGATATCGTTAACCTAAGTGGGCTAGCAGCTGGGGGCTTGGTAAGGGTGTTGTGGTAGTACTGGTTTGAGAAACAACAGGAATCCATTGGTAGGTGCTCCAGCCGCCGCAATATGACCCTGGTAGTTGAAAATGGAGTAAAACCCCAAGTAGCAAAAAAAATTGTCCCAGCTTCTGGCCTATTTCTTAGGCCCCGGCCAAAGCGCAGTTGGTTGTGCATTGGACTCTCACTCAGGAAGTCTCGGGTTTGATACCCAGCTGCGGCAAACATTCTTCTCACCCATGGTTTAATTATAGT
Source organism: Fragum sueziense (assembly GCA_963680895.1). Classification (NCBI taxonomy): domain Eukaryota; kingdom Metazoa; phylum Mollusca; class Bivalvia; order Cardiida; family Cardiidae; genus Fragum; species Fragum sueziense. Next base: position 2,564,381 of record OY804599.1, on the reverse strand, counting down.
TAAGCTATGTGAAGGCTCAGTAAGGATGTTGTGGTAGTAGAGGTGAGAAACAGGAATCCATTGTTAGGTGCTCCAGCAGCCGCGATATGACCATAGCAGTTGAAAGAGGATCGGTGTTAAACCCCCTTAAGTCAATGCAACCTATATATTGAGACACTCTTTTTGTCTTTTAAAGGAATTGTGTTGGAACTGCTGTTTGAATGTTGTGTTTATCTTTATGCAAGAAATGTCTTGAACTCATAAGTTGGAAACAATTGAGTTTCCATGTAATAAATTAAACAGGTAATAAAGGCAAGTTCGGGAGAATTTGCAGAATGTCAGAAGATTCTTTGATATATTGAACAAATTTATCTGCGAGAGACATATAGGTTTTGTCTGCAGCTGATTTTATCTCTTATTCAGGTTTTACACTCAACAAGATAAGAGCTTTAGAAAACATGGCAGAAAATGAATAAATTACTTGTGTCAAGCAATTTCTTTGTTTGTCAATAAGTTTTCTGTCCATGAAGACAAAAAAAACGTAGTTTCATTCATGTCTTAAAATTCTTTTCAACTCATAAATCAGACCAGTTTAACCCTTTCACTGCCAAATATTGACCTTTTACGCGTCTCTCACCGCTGAATTAATTCGAAGAAATTTCCAAGAATCGATACCCTGTTCACAAAATCATGCATAACTTTTGACTCATTTGATGGATTCCTTTCAATTTTTCAGGACATACAGACAAATGGAGCATCTTCCTGTTACTAAAATTTCAAAGTTATTCATGAAATGACAATATTTTTAGCTCACCTGAGCATGAAGTGCTCAAGGTGAGCTATTGTGATCGCTTTTTGTCCGTCGTCTGTCTGTCCGTATGTCCGTCCGTCTGTCCGTCCGTCCGTCCGTCTGTCAACAATTTGGTGTTTACACTCTAGCGTCTACAAATATAAGCCAATCTTAACCAAACTTGGTCAAAACATGTATGACCATGAGATCTCGGATGAGTTCAAATTTGGGTCAGATTGGACCAGAAAGTCAGGAGTTATCTGCCCTTGAATGTAAAAAATAGCTACTTTTGACATTGTTTACACTCTAGCATCTACAAATATTGGCCAATCAATACAAAAAATGGACACAATGTTGGTGACTATAAGATCTCGGATGAGTTTGAATTTTGGTCAGATCGGACCAGAAAGTCAGGAGTTATCTACCCTTGAATTTGACAAAATTGTCGTTTTTGACTGTTTTCTACTTTGTTTACACTGTAGCATATACAATTATTGACCAATCAAGACAAAACTTTAACACAATGTTAGTGACTATAAGATCTTGAATGAGTTTGAATTTGGGTCAGATCGGACTAGAAAGTCAGGAGTTGTCTGCCCTTGAATATAAAAAATAGCTACTTTTGACTTTGTTTACACTATAGCATCTACAAATATTGACCAATCAATACAAAAGTTGGACACAATGTTGGTGACTATAAGGTCGCGAATGAGTTTGAATTTGGGTCAGATTGGACCAGAAAGTCAGGATCTGAATTTGACAAAATTGCTGTTTTCGACTTTATTTTTACTCTAACAACCACAAAATTAATGGTGACCAATCAAGACAAAACTTTGATCTTGGATATAATGGTTAATTACCATAAGATCATAGATAAGTTTGAACTTCAGCACAATTAGACAAGCAGTTGCTGAGTTATCTGCCCTTGAAATGGACAAAATTCTCGTTTTTTACTTCGTTTTCACTCTTTACAACCAGATATATTGACCTATAAAGACGAAACAGGAACACAATGTCGATGACCATAAGTTTGTTTTCAGTCTTGATGTCACAAATATTAATTGATTCAAACATAACTGCGGCTCATATCATCTTGGTTCAGGTGAGCGATATAGGACCATCATGGTCCTCTTGTTTTCTTTTTTATCTAACTTACAAATTGTTTCAATCTAGTAGAACAATGGAAAAATTGGGTGAGCAAACCTCGACTAAATGTTTTCGTTGAAAGTGTAATACAGTCAAAACTGTTAGCGGCCACCTGTGTATAGCAGCCAAATTGTCGTATGTAGCCAGTCCAGGTCCTCCCATGCAATTTTACTCTTTAAAGTAACTGTGAATAGCAATATACTGTCTAATGTGGTCAGCGGCCACCTTTAATTGTCCCATTTGCTCTTTACCTACATCCCCTTAAGCAGCCATGCACAACTAATTTGTGGCAGGCAATGTGTCAAATATTGATAATACATCTGGCAATTTGCCTAATATCATGTGCATAAACCATGAAAAGGTGTGATAAACAGTCAAATGTCATATAAAAGTGTACCATTTTCCCTTTACAACACTTGCTTTTTCTTCGTATTAATTGGGCCAGTCATACAAGTAGACATTTACATCCAGCCTTCAGAATATTTTTTCTGTATGAAGCAGCCAACTGTCGTATGCAGCCAATTTTGGAGTGTCCCTTGGCTGGCTGCATACGACAGTTTCGACTGTAATCTGACAGAACAGATTGTTGAATTGTCAACTAAACATAACTTCAAACTACCCCGAAGCCTTTTCCAGCATTTTTGGTGTCATTCATAGAGATATTTACAGCTTGTAGGCATAAATAGCAAGTGTATGATCTAATGGCAGCCATATTGCTGTCTTTTGTCTAAGAAAATTCCCCATAAAAATACCAAAAGCTTACCGATTGTAACACAAATTCAACTGTTTTACCTGTCAAACGCTAGTACTTTGATTACTAAAACGGTGCTATAAGAAAAAGAATGTGTGAGAACCACTAAGCTGTAAAAAATATTCACATATTTCGCCCCCATAAATTTGTCGACTAAAGTCGCCTATGGCAGGGAAAGGTAAAGCGACGAAAGTCGCCTATGGCAGTGAAAGAGTTAAAACTGTGCCATCCAATAAAAGGTTAAGATTTAAATTTTTATGTATCCGTATTGAAAGATCTGGGGCATATTGTTATCCCCCGCCGAAAAAATTTTTCGGGGGGGATATTGTTTTTGCCATGTCCGTCCGTCCTTCCGTCCGTCCGTCCGTCCGTCCGTCCGTCCGTCCGTCCGACATTCGTTTCCGCGCTATTTCTTGGAAACTATAGACCGGATTTCGATGAAACTTGGCACACAGCTTCACTACAAAGAGGACATGCGCATATCGTCGGGGTTACCTGGTTCGACCATTGAATTTAGAGTTACTGCCCCTGATTGTTTAAGCCATATACATACAGAGTGATATTCGTTTCCGCGCTATTTCTTGAAAACTGTAGACTGGATTTCGATGAAACTTGGCACACAGCTTCACTACAAAGTGGACATGCGCATATCGTCGGGGTTACCCGGTTCGACCGCCGAATTTAGAGTTACTGCCCTTGAGTGTTTTAGCCATATACATACAGTGATATTCGTTTCCGCGCTATTTCTTGGAAACTATAGACCAGATTTCGATGAAACTTGGCACACAGCTTCACTACAAAGTGGACATGCGCATATCGTCGGGGTTACTCGGTTCGACCGCCGAATTTAGAGTTACTGCCCCTGACTGTTTTAGCCATATACATACAGAGTGATATTCGTTTCCGCGCTATTTCTTGAAAACTGTAGACTGGATTTCGATGAAACTTGGCACACAGCTTCACTACAAAGTGGACATGAGCATATCGTCTGGGTTACCCGGTTCAACCGCCGAATTTAGAGTTACTGCCCTTGACTGTTTTAGCCATATACATACAGTGATATTCGTTTCCGCGCTATTTCTTGGAAACTATAGACCGGATTTCGATGAAACTTGGCACACAGCTTCACTACAAAGTGGACATGCGCATATCGTCGGGGTTACTCGGTTCAACCGCTTAATTTAGAGTTATTGCCCCTGACTGTTTTAGCCATATACATACAGAGTGATATTCGTTTCCGCGCTATTTCTTGAAAACTATAAACCGGATTTCAATGAAACTTGGCACACAGCTTTACTACAATGCGGACATGCGCATATCGTCGGGGTTACCCGGTTCGACAGTCGAATTTAGAGTTACTGCCCCTGACTGTTTAAGCCATATACATACAGAGTGATATTCGTTTCCGCGCTATTTCTTGAAAACTGTAGACTGGATTTCGATGAAACTTGGCACACAGCTTCACTACAAAGTGGACATGCGCATATCGTCGGGGTTACCCGGTTCAACCGCCGAATTTAGAGTTACTGCCCCTGACTGTTTAAGCCATATACATAAAGAGTGATATTCGTTTCCGCGCTATTTCTTGAAAACTATAGACTGGATTTCAATGAAACTTGGCTCACAGCTTCACTACAATGAGGACATTCGCATATCGTCGGGGTTACCGGATTCGACCGTCGAATTCAGAGTTACTGCCCCTGATTGTTTAAGCCATATACATACAGAGTGATATTCGTTTCCGCGCTATTTCTTGAAAACTGTAGTCCGGATTTCGATGAAACTTGGCACACAGCTTCACTACAAAGTGGACATGCGCATATCGTCGGGGTTACCCGGTTTGACCGCCAAATTTAGAGTTACTGCCCCTGACTGTTTAAGCCATATACATACAGAGTGATATTCGTTTCCGCGCTATTTCTTGAAAACTATAGATCGGATTTCAATGAAACTTGGCTCACAGCTTCACTACAAAGTGGACATGCGCATATCATCGGGATTACCCGGTTCGACCGCCGAATTTAGAGTTACTGCCCCTGACTGTTTTAGCCATATACATACAGAGTGATATTCGTTTCCGCGCTATTTCTTGAAAAGTATAGACTGGATTTCAATGAAACTTGGCACACAGCTTTACTACAATGAGGGGATACGCATATCGTCGGGGTTACCCGGTTCGACCGCCGAATTTAGAGTTACTGCCCCTGACTGTTTAAGCCATATACATACAGTGATATTCGATTCCGCGCTATTTCTTGAAAATTATACACCGGATTTCAATGAAACTTGGCACACAGCTTTACTACAATGAGGACATGCGCATATCGTCGGGGTTACCCGGTTCGACCGTCGAATTTAGAGTTACTGCCCCTGACTGTTTTAGCCATATACATACAGAGTGATATTCGTTCTGTTGAAGCCATATACATACAGAGTGATATTCGTTCTGTTGAAGCCATATACATACAGAGTTATATTCGTTTCCGCGCTACTTTATTGACAATGAAAATATATTCGGCGGGGGATATCAATTCAACGAATTTGCTTGTTCTACTTGTGTCTGTCCCTCCGAAAATATAACATTGGCCTTTTCTCGAAAGTATTGGACATACAAAGCTCAAATTTGGTATTTAAGGAACTTCAATGATATCTATCTACTCCATGCAAAATGACCTTCCTCAAGGTCAACAGTTTACCCTTATCAACCCTTTACGCAAAAACTTAACATTTTAGAAAAATGGCCATTTCGGGGGCATTCGTGTTTCACAAACACATCTTGTTTGAGTTATTGATAATTGATCATTCTATTCACAGGTGTCTCTCCCATCACACGCTGAACAATTAAAAGAATTAAAGGGAAATCTGAGAAGAATTGTGTTGGACAGACAGACAGGCACAGTTGTTAAAGGTGGGTCCACTTGTCATTGTCACTGGGCAATCAGGGGTAATATTCAACAACCAGTCTGTTTCAAAATTAGGCCGCGGCCTTAGCGCAGTTTGTAGCGCATCTGACCCTCATACGAGAGGTCCCGGGTTCGATACCCGGCAGCGGCTAATACCCTTTCTGACAAAATTGTCACCCACCAATGTGTTTGAAATCGTTAACCTAAGTGGGCGAGCAGCTGGAGGCTTGGTAAGGGTGTTGTGGTAGTACTGGTTTGAGAAACAACAGGAATCCATGGGTAGGTGCTCCAGCCACCGCGATATGAACCTGGTAGTTGAAAACGGCGTAAAACCCTAATAAACTCAAACTGTGTCAAAATTACCTTCCAAATTACACAACAATCAATCTGATTGGTTGAGTCCAGAAAGACGGTTTGTTAAATCATTTTGCTTTCGACCATGGATTTTCAAATGTAGGTGAATATGGCACCTGATGTTCTATTGAAGGAAACATCTGCACCCTGTATTATTAGTCTTTTCCTTTGTCTGCCTGATCTCTGTTTTGTTAATTGTTCACCAAACCCTATGTTGCAGGTACTCATTGGAATCGTCTCATAGAGACGATTCGAATGAGTACCCACAACATTAGCTTTGGATTTCTTTTGAAATGACATTTAGAATGTCTAATTTGATGATTTAGCATGCATTGTTATTGTTATCCCCCGCCGAAAAAATTTTTCGGGGGGGATATTGTTTTTGCCATGTCCGTCCGTCCGTCCGTCCGTCCGTCCGTCCGACATTCATTTCCGCGCTATTTCTTGGAAACTATAGACCGGATTTCGATGAAACTTGGCACACAGCTTCACTACAAAGAGGACATTCGCATATCGTCGGGGTTACCTGGTTCGACCATTGAATTCAGAGTTACTGCCCCTGACTGTTTAAGCCATATACATACAGAGTGATATTCGTTTCCGCGCTATTTCTAGAAAACTGTAGACCGGATTTCGATGAAACTTGGCACACAGCTTTACTATAAAGTGGACATGCGCATATCGTCGGGGTTACCTGGTTCGACCGCCGAATTTAGAGTTACTGCCCCTGACTGTTTTAGCCATATACATACAGAGTGATATTCGTTTCTGCGCTATTTCTTGAAAACTGTAGACCGGATTTTGATGAAACTTGGCACACAGCTTCACTACAATGAAGACATGCGCATATCGTCGGGGTTACCCGGTTCGACCGCCGAATTTAGAGTTACTGCCCCTGACTGTTTTAGCCATATACATACAGAGTGATATTCGTTTCCGCGCTATTTCTTGAAAACTGTAGACCGGATTTCGATGAAACTTGGCACACAGCTTCACTACAAAGTGGACATGCGCATATCGTCAGGGTTACCCGGTTCGACCGCCGAATTTAGAGTTACTGCCCCTGACTGTTTAAGCCATATACATACAGAGTGATATTCGTTTCCGTGCTATTTCTTGAACACTATAGATCGGATTTCGATGAAACTTGGCACACAGCTTCACTACAAAGTGGACATGCGCATATGTTCGGGGTTACCTGGTTCGACCGCCGAATTTAGAGTTTCTGCCCCTGACTGTTTTAGCCATATACATACAGAGTGATATTCGTTTCCGCGCTATTTCTTGAAAACTGTAGACCGGATTTCGATGAAACTTGGCACACAGCTTCACTACAAAGTGGACATGCGCATATCGTCGGGGTTACCCGGTTCGACCGCCGAATTTAGAGTTACTGCCCCTGACTGTTTAAGCCATATACATACAGAGTGATATTCGTTTCCGCGCTATTTCTTGAAAACTATAGATTGGATTTCAATGAAACTTGGCACACAGCTTCACTACAAAGTGGACATGCGCATATGGTCGGGGTTACCTGGTTCGATCGTCGAATTTAGAGTTACTGCCCCTGACTGTTTTAGCCATATACATACAGAGTGATATTTGTTTCCGCGCTATTTCTTGAAAACTATAGACCGGATTTCAATGAAACTTGGCACACAGCTTTACTACAATGAGGACATGCGCATATCGTCGGGGTTACCCGGTTCGACCGCCGAATTTAGAGTTACTGCCCCTGACTGTTTAAGCCATATACATACAGTGATATTCGTTTCCGCGCTATTTCTTGAAAACTATACACCAGATTTCAATGAAACTTGGCACACAGCTTCACTACAAAGTGGACATGCGCATATCGTCAGGGTTACCCGGTTCGACCGCCGAATTTAGAGTTACTGCCCCTGACTGTTTTAGCTATATACATACAGTGATATTCGTTCTGTTGAAGCCATATACATACAGAGTGATATTCGTTCTGTTGAAGCCATATACATACAGAGTTATATTCGTTTCCGCACTACTTTATTGACAATGAAAATATGTTCGGCGGGGGATATCAATTCAACGAATTTGCTTGTTTTCCAATACAGATCCTTTACAGTCCCCTACTGGCCCCTCAGCTGCTGACGCATTCAGTTCTCCCTCCCCTGGCAGTGCCAAACGACGGCTGTTCTCTGCGCCCGGTGGAAGTAACGCGATCGGTACACAAGCTGCCGTCATCACCATGAGTGCTAAAGTACCAGACTCGTCGGCACCGACGACGGCTGCCAAGACTACTCCAGCACCCAAGAGTACACCAGCGCCCACGCCCACTACCAACAAATCAACTCAACATCTGGTGGCCTTCCAGCAGGTCATCACACAAGATGGTAGACAGGTACGTCTAGATAAGGTTAACCCCAGACGGCAAATTTTTAGACATGTCTAAATTCAAAGATACTGCAGACCATAAGTTCAAGTGAATGAAATTTCACATACATTTGTCTTTCTGGGTAGAAAACATAGTGAGAAATTGTGACAAGCTATCTCTTCATTTTCCACAATGATTTCTCAAGCTGTTTTATCATGAGGCGTAGAAAGACTTGTAAGAATGGGTTAAATAAGCTGGCAGTGTAGAATAAAGTCAGACTGCAGGCTTTTGCTATGGTACCTTCCAAAGCAATATGGATGTACAGGCATCAGGAGGAAATGATTTAAATGACACTGACATTCTTATGCACATGTCTATTCCAATAGACTTGTACTGCTTTTGCTATATGAATACTTAATGTATTTCTTACAAGAGTCTAGTGCACAAATGATCAAGGACATTATGATTGTCTTTGATTTACTACCAAGGCGTTGATTTGGCAATTGTTATAGGCCCGATAAATGACTTGGCATAGCATCTCTAGCTTTTAGCTAGAGATGCTCTGCCAGTGCATTTATCGAGCAGCTATTAGCTAGAGATGCTCTTCCAGGCCCCGGTTTCTCATGCTCAAATCTGAGCACCGTGCTCAAATCGCACGAAATCCATGTGAACTTCAATCGAATAGCCTTAACTTTGGAGAGTATCCCTTTGAAGTTGAGCATGTTCTCATGAGAATATACTTAAGTTTTTTCGAGAAACCGGGGCCAGGTCATTTATTGGTGCCTATAATTTCATAGTTACATTTTGTGAAGCTACCATAAAATAGTCGCTTTCAAAAACAAGACTTGCAGAAGTTCACCTTCTCTACCTTTGTTCTTCCCTGCAGGTATTGATCCCAGTCCAGACACAGGTGTTGACACCACAATCTCCCCCAGTTAAAAACACAACAACGGAGGATAAACAGCCCGCAGAGGAAGAACAAAACAAACAGGCAGCTCAACAAGCAAACAAAAAGTCAAAAGGAGGATCATTAGGCTTGTTCATTAGAAAGGTAGGCTTTATTTCGTAGCTTTTCTTCAAAAGCATTGTAACATTTATAGGTTCAGATTTTGGACCTTGTCATCGCTCTTCATATAGTAGGACTAAAGAGGTACACTTTGAAAAAAAAAAAAACATTTAAGCTTTTCTCAAACAGATTAACTTGGTCTTATTGAAGTTCAAATATGTATTGTGTGAAGATTCAATGTTTTATTGATTTATGCCTTCCAAATCATTACAATACACATATAGATAGTCTGATGTCCACAAATTGTAAACTTAAAAATCAATTTATAAGCCAAATGATCTCTTATTATACCCCCCACCTACGAAGTAGAGGGGGGTATATTGGTTTCTGTCTGTCCGTCCGTCCGTCCGTCCGTCCGTCCGTAGACTTTTTCGTTTCCGTGCTCTAACTCAACAACCGGTTGACCTAGGATCATGAAACTTTACACAGTTGTTGCCCATGACCCAAGGAGGTGCCCTATCGTTTTTGGGTCACCAAGGTCAAAGGTCAAGGTCGCAATCAGACTTTGTTTAAAATCCGTTTCCATGCTCTAAGTCGAGAACCGGTTGACCTAGGATCATGAAACTTTACACAGTTGTTGCCCATGACCCAAGGAGGTGCCCTATTGTTTTTGGGTCACCAAGGTCAAAGGTCAAGGTCACAATCGGACTAGGTTTAAAATCTGTTTCCGTGCTCTAAGTCGAGAACCGGTTGACCTAGCATCATGAAACTTTACACAGTTGTTGCCCATGACCCAAGGAGGTGCCCAATTGTTTTTGGGTCACAAAGGTCAAGGTCACAATCGGACTTTGTTTAAAATCTGTTTCCTTGCTCTAAGTCGAGAACCGGTTGACCTAGGATCATGAAACTTTACACAGTTGTTGCCCATGACCCAAGGAGGTGCCCTGTTGTTTTTGGGTCACCAAGGTCAAAGGTCAAGGTCACAATCGGACTTTGTTTAAAATCCGTTTCCGTGCTCTAAGTCGAGAACCGGTTCACCTAGGATCATCAAACTTTACACAGTTGTTGCCCATGACCCAAGGAGGTGCCCTATTGTTTTTGGGTCACCAAGGTCAAAGGTCAAGGTCACAATCAGACTTTGTTTAAAATCCGTTTCCGTGCTCTAAGTCGAGAACCGGTTCACCTAGGATCATCAAACTTTACACAGTTGTTGCCCATGACCCAAGGAGGTGCCCTATTGTTTTTGGGTCACCAAGGTCAAAGGTCAAGGTCACAATCAGACTTTGTTTAAAATCCATTTCCGTGCTCTAAGTCGAGAACTGGTTGACCTAGGATCATGAAACTCTACACAGTTGTTGCCCATGACCCAAGGAGGTGCCCTATTGTTTTTGGGTCACCAAGGTCAAAGGTCAAGGTCACAATCGGACTTTGTTTAAAATCCGTTTCCGTGCTCTAAGTCGAGAACCGGTTGACCTAGCATCATGAAACTTTACACAGTTGTTGCCCATGACCCAAGGAGGTGCCCTATTGTTTTTGGGTCACCAAGGTCAAAGGTCAAGGTCACAATCGGACTTTGTTTAAAATCCGTTTCCATGCTCCAAGTCGAGAACCGGTTGACCTACAGCATTTTTTCAGTGACAAGGCGCTAGTGGGGGGTATTTGTCCGCTTTGCGACAGTTCTAGTTATGATTGTGGGTATACTACTTGGACCAAATATCATGGTAGCAGGTTGTTACACTTTCAACATTATGCATACATCGTTACGCCACTATTTTACACATTACAGGTCTACCATTTAGCCCATGTGAGGTTACAAGATTTGTGTGACCGATTAGAGATAGATGACCAGGATTTACACAAGAAGATCTGGACTCTTGTAGAACATGTTGTTGTTACACATACAAAGTTACTCAAAGATCGGCATCTAGACCAAATTATTATGTGTGCTGTCTATGTGATTGCTAAGGTATGTTGGTGTTTAATCTTTTCCCAGCAAGAACTGATTTTGAGGTGCCTATTAGAAAAAGCTTGGGAAAATATTGACACAAAAGAATAAACTGCTTATAACCAGCAGTTTCTCCTTTTGTCTCAATATTTTCCTTGACATATTATACACAAATTCTATCTTCAATAACATTTATTTTGTTGTCTGCTGTAACTTTCAAATAGGAGAACCCTGAAATTGTGTAGTTTGGGAGAGGGTTAAAATTGTAGAAAAAACGACTCGGGATTTTGTTAAGTGATATTGATAACTTTAAACGATTCTTCTTGCTCCGGCATTTTGATTCAGATAAAATTTGCATACTCTTCTGATATTCCCCCAAGCTTATTGAAAACAAAATTATTAGAAATTTTAAAATAATGTAAGAAACAAAATGCTGATTTCCAGCATTCTAAGATTTCACTATACACCATTACAGTAATTGACCAAATGCCGGCTGTCGATCAAAACAATTGATAAGCAAATGGACGATCAGAAAAATGTGACAACCCCATTGTTTTTCTTAACCCATTACCACACAGTGACTCTATTTGTCTCCTCACGAGAATGTTGCTTTAGAAAACATTGTGGAAAATGAAGAAATTGCTTGTCACAAGCAATTTCTTCATTTTCCACAATGTTTTCTACTTAAAAAGACCAACAAATTTCATTCACTTGAAATTGTCTGCAACATCTTTGAATTTAGACTAGTCTAAAATTTTGCTGTCTGGTAATGGGTTAAACTCTTCGTTGCATGTGGTATTGTATTGATCTATCGACTGACAATCAAAACAATCAACATGCCAATGCCCGCCGTTGTTTGTTTTGGATTCTAATCTATGTCCGACGGAGTGATCTATCGATTGGCGTTTGGTCAATTGTATGATAAATGAGCCTGTTGGCGTTTGGTCAATTGTTTGATAAAAGAGTTTGAGTTTATTTTCAACTACCAGGGTCATATCGTGGCGGCTGGAGCACCTACTCATGGATTCCTGTAGTTTCTCAAACCAGTACTACCACAATACCTTTACCGAGCCTCCAGCTGCTCGCCCACTTAGGTTAACGATTTCAAACCTTGTTTGATTAAAGAGCCTGTATATTTGCATTGTAGGTGACAGATAAACCCCAGTCTTTCCAAAACATTATGAAGTGCTATAGACTACAGCCTCAGGCACAAAGTCATGTAAGTATGAATGTCATATCATTTCTGTAAAGGCTGTTAGTAATAAAGCTATAGATAAAAAATTATCCTTACCTGGTGTTTCTCATCCAAACCCAATGTTGTGGGTTCTCATTAGAATCACTCTAATGAGAACCCGGTTCTCATTAGAGTGAGTCTAATGCGAACCCACAACATAAGGTTTGATTAAATATTAAAATATTTCCATTGTGAGTTGCTGTCACTCCCTAATCTGTAGCTCTATTTGTAATGGTTACTGTAGCCTCTTTTTATGCCACTGTATCTTAAGATCAGGGGCATATTGTTTTACTCATGTCCATCTGTCTGTCCATCCGTCCATCTGTCTGTGAGTCTGAAAACTTAACATCAGTCATTTCGGGTTATTTGTGTTTCACAAACACCCTTTGTTTCCTCACTATTACAGAAGTTTATGTCATGAAAAAAATTGGGGTACAAGTTACTGAAGTGACCAGTGGCAATCTACTGACAAAATTGATTCAGAGCTCCAGATAAGAAGGGGTGATGACTTTTCAAACTGCAATGATTTTGTTATTGTTCACCAAACGCTATGTTGTAGGTACTCATTTGTATCGTCTCATCGAGATGATTCAAATGAATACCCACAACATAGGGTTTGGAATTAAAATAACAAAGTTACAATGTCTTCACCCCCACTTATATGTAGCCCTGTTGATTTGTAATAATCTTTTTAACTTTTCAATAAGACTAACTGAATAACATTTTATGCAAAAATCAAGTATAAATTGTGAACTAAATGGTCTTTAAATGTTGTCATCTTTAAATGGATAGTTCTTGTAAATACTAAGTCATATTCTTGAAGTGTAGCTGTTTCAGGATATACATGTTTCACAAACTCATTGTTTGTACTCTGAAATATTGCAGGTATATAGAAGTGTGTTGTTGACGTCGCGTGATCGTCACCCGTCAGGGAGCAGTGACGGGAGTAGAGCTGGGGCCAGCAGAAACGCGTCTCCAGCTACTGTAGATAAAGAGGAAAATAGCAAAGATAAAAGTAAGTCAATCGGGAAAATATGGGCAAAAACAGGGTTTGACACAAGCCCCAGTTAGGGGAGTCCATGATTCTGAGCCTTCTTGAAAATTGATGAGAATCCCTGAATCAGTCTGTTGGACAAAGTCCGCCCATCATGCACAAGTATTAAAATAGTATTTGAGAAATGAGACAACAGGATAAAAAATCCAAAACTTTGAAAAATTTAAGATGTTATGCTTGGTGGGCAATAAGATTTGTTTTAAAATTTAGGGAGACAATGTTCAATTAGGCTGAATTCAAATTTACAGAGACAATGTTCATTTAAGCTTAAAAAAGTCTAGCAAAAAATAGGCTTTTATTGAGTGATATCCTTTCCATTGTGACAAACCAATTCTCTCCAATAAATATATATACTCTATGTATACTGAATCAATCTATTAATACCTATACTCTTTTATATTTACAGAATCAATGTTGATTCGTTCATCCAGTACATTACCAGTGCCCCACCCTAGCAGTCATCCCCCTACACCAACTAAACTAGAATGTACGGGAGTAAACTTTGAGTTCAGCGAGGAACGAGGCGATCTCATACAGTTCTACAATCGGGTAAGTTCTCATACCTCACTTCTGTATTACTTAACCCATTACCATACAGCAACATTTTGGACTTTCGAAATTCAAAGACATGGCAGACGTTAATTTGAAGTGAATGAAATTTTACTTTTTTTTGCGCTTCAATTGTAGAAAACTTTGTGGGAAAGGAAGAAATTGCTTATTTCAAGCAATTTCTTCATTTTCCACAATGTTTTCCAAAGCTTTTTCTTGTGAGGGAGTCAAAAGCGTCACTGTGCAGTAATGGGTTAATAGAAACGTAGATAAGGGGGGGGGGGGGGGGGGGGGGGACAAAGAAAATCTAAATTTGTTATTTCAAATCCAAAATATGAGATTATTTTATTCCAAAATCTAAGGTTCAAGAAAGGAATATTTTGCATCTCTTATTGTCAGCTCTGGCATAAAGTGTTGTATTGTATACTTCTGTGTTGAAACAATTATTGATTCTAATGACTTTGTCCAAATCTTGAAACAGTAACTTTTGCCAATAATATGAATATAGTTTTAAAATCAAATTATCAATCTGCGTATTTAGATGACTTGTAGGTAAAGTCTTATGCTAATAACATTATACCAGCTAACATAATCTTACAAGGAGTTACTTTATGCTATTTCCTGTTTCAGGTATTTGTGACGGCAGTGAAACAGTACGCAGTCAGGTTCTCTGTCAATCATCAAAATGGGGTAAATATTGTATTAGCATTTAGTTTACTTTGTGTGATTTATAATAATATCTGACTTACTAAATTCTTTCTTAAAAAATAGGAAATATACATCTTGGTTTAATATTAATCTAAAAAATTTACATCATGCCATTCTTAGCAACCAAATTATAGTTCATTTCCATATGGCACTAGTACTTTATAGTTATGATCAAGGCAATGATTAGCCCTTCTTCAAATAAGATGAGGGGCGGAGGTGGTGCAGTGGTAACGCGCTGGACTTGTAACACGGGTCGCTGGTTCGACCCCCCCGCTTCTCCAGTCTTTCGGATTAGACTTTAAGCCGAGGTCCTGTCTCCAAATGACCTTAGCTGTTGAGTGGGACGTAAAACTCCATACAATCCAATCAAATAAGATGAATAACTCTTCCTATTATTTCAGGACATGCCGTTGTTATCTCCCCTGCCAGCTACAAGGTGTCACACCACCTCGCCACGCCGGGTATCCAAGAATTATTCTGTGTACATCTCCCCACATAAAGTACCGTCGTTACGATGTATGTCACCTAAAACTGACTCCAAAATGTCCTACTGTATCAACAGAAGTCCTGCTAATGTAAGTATTCTACTGGCTGGCTTTATGCCATTATGTCTAGAAATTGCCAAACAGTCGCATTCTTTAGAGTAAGATTTCTTGAAGTATCTTGAGATTTCGTAAGATATTTTAAGATCAAGGGATCTTTAGAACAAGATTTTTAAGCTGATCAATTAGAGGTGCACTTCTTGCGGAACCCCTCGGTCAATTCTGTATAAACAATTTAATAGATATGGTCAAGTTGTTCGGAATGCTTCATAGGAGCGGAGGTGGTGCAGTGGTAACACACTGGACTTGAAATACAGGGGTCGCTGGTTTGATCCCCTGCTTGTCTTTCGGATGAGACTTTAAACCAAGGGTCCGTCTCCATATGACCTTAGCTGTTGAGTGAGACGTAAAACTCCATTCAATCCAATCAGAATGCTTCATACTTTATACAAATGACGTCATCATGACGTTATTTGTGTAAAGTATGGAACATTATGAACACCTCTGTCAGGATCTTTCTTTTTAAAAGCGCTTTATCTAAAACATTTCAAGATTTCTTTAAAATCTAGCTTTGCTCCTCTAATATACAACTTTCAGGATAGGACTTTTGTCTTTTCTTCATTCACAAGATTTTCGGAATGATCCCCAACATTTGAAACACTTCAGATAACAGATGATTGATTGGTGTTAGTAATTGCTATAAAGTTACCTTCTAATTACAAAATTCTGTATTGGTAGAATGTTTAGATCTCTTATTTGTACACCATTTGTTTACAAAGGTTTTGTTTCATTTGATTAGGAGATTTAAGGTGATATCAAAAAGAAAATGTTGGGTTAAAAGAAAAAATGTTTTAAGCAAAAAAAATGTCATTTAAATCAAAACCATATTTCTAATTTTAGAATCTCCGTGCAATAAACAACATGATAAAGCTGAAGAGTGAGAACAAGATGGAGTATTTTGGTAAACGCCAGTTACAAATCGATATAAACGAGGAGCCGGAAAATCCCCCAAAACGTATCAGTCTCATGCGACGACTCCAGGAAGTGACGACGGAAAGACAGGAACAGGCGTCAAAATATGTTGTTGTGTCGTAATGTTGGTGAATCAGATCTACATGCAATGTGGTGTTTATGTACCGCTTTACAAGACAGAAAACAAACATCTGTCATTTAGTACATGCAGCTTGAAAAAGCGATGAATTATAACCTTTTCCCAAACAAGACAGGGTATTAACAACACAAATAGAAGAGGCTTGGGAAAACTTTGAGACAAAAGAAGAAAGTGCTGCCAACATCTGTTTCTCCTTTTGCCTCAAAATTTTGACTGTTTTGGAAAGGTTTGTATGGTTTCGATTGTTTTAGCTCACCTGAGCACAAGGTGCTCAAGTGAGCTATTGTGATCACCTTTTGTCCGGCGTCCGTGCGTATGTGCGTCGTCCGTCAACAATTTCTTTAAATGACATCTCCTCCTAAACTACTTGGCCAATTTCAACTAAACTTGGCAGGAATGTTCCTTACGTGACCCCCCTTTCAGAATTGCTAAAAGAATTGAAATCCATAAAAAAACTCTGGTTGCCATGGCACCAGAAAAGGAGAAATTTGACTGAATCTCAATACCATCTTTGAACGACATCTCCTAAACTACTTTGCCAATTTCAATCAAACTTGGCAGGAATGTTCCTTAGGTGACCCCCTTTCATAATTGCTAAAAGAATTGAAATTCATAAAAAACTCTGGTTGCCATGGCACCAGAAAAGGAGAAATTTGACTGAATCTCAATACTATCTTTGAACGACATCTCCTCCTAAACTTCTAGGCCAATTTCAACCAAACTTGGCAGGAATGTTCCTTAGGTGACCCCCTTTCAGAATTGCTAAAAGAATTGAAATCCATAAAAATCTCTGGTTGCCATGGCACCAGAAAAGGAGAAATTTGACTGAATCTCAATACTATCTTTGAACGACATCTCCTCCTAAACTTCTTGGTCAATTCCAACCAAACTTGACAGGAATGTTCCTTAGGTGACCCCCTTTCAAAATTGCTAAAAGAATTGAAATCCATAAAAAACTCTGGTTACTATGGCAACAGAAAAGGAGAAATTTGACTGAATCTCAATACTATCTTTGAACGACATCTCCTAAACTACTTGGCCAATTTCAACCAAACTTGGCAGGAATGTTCCTTAGATGACTCCCTTTCCGAATTGCTTAAAGAATTTAAATGCATAAAAAACTCTGGTTGCCATGGCAACAGAAGAGGAGAAATTTGACTGAATCTCAATATTATCTTTGAATGACATCTTCTCCTAAACTAACAGGCCAATTTCAACCAAACTTGGCAAAAATATTCCTTAGGAGGTCCTCTTTCACAAGTGCTAAAAGAATTGAAATTGACTAAAAACTCTGGTTACCATGGCATCAGAAAAGGAGAAATTGGAGTAATTCTCAATAATTTCTTTGAACAACATCTCCTCCTAAACTACTTGGCCAATTTCAACCAAACTTGGCAGAAATATTTCTTAGGAGGTTCCTTTTAAAAATTGCTAAAAGAATTAAAATCCTTTAAAAGCTGTGGTAGCCATGGCAACAGAAAAGGAGATTTTCCACCAAATCTCGCCGAGCCCGGATAGCTCAGTCGGTTACGTCGGAGTCTGTCAATCCAGGGGTCGTGAGTTCGAACCCCGGCTCGGCCAGTATCCATTCTGACATTTGACAAAAAGTCATTTGTCTCTCACCAATGGGTGTGAAACATCTATGTGAGAGAGCAGCTGGAGGCTCGGTTTGGATATTGTGGTTGTACTGGTGCGAGAAATACCAGGAACCCACGGTTAGGTGCTCCAGCCGCCGCGATATGACCCTGGTAGTTGAAAACGGCGTAAAACCCCAATAAACTCAAACTCCACCAAATCTCAATGACATCGTTGAATGATATCTCCTCCTAAACTTACAGGCTAATTTCCACCAAACTAGGCAGAAATATTCCTTTGGAGGTCACATTTAAAAAATTGTTAACAGAATTGCAATTTATAAAAAAACCAACTCTGGTTGCCATGGCAACAGAAAAAGAGAAATTACATGAAATCTGTTAAAAGCAATTTCTCCATAACCGCAGTGCCAAATTTGACAAAACTTAATATTTGCATTACTTATGATATTGCTAAGAGGTACTTTTCTTTGCGTTTCAAAACCTTGTCACAGGAAAAGGGGACTTCTTGTAAAAATCTGCTTATCAGGGGCATAGCATCTACATTTATGCATGGATTTAAAAAATGTATGGGTAAATGTGTTCTTTATAATGAGTAGATGTTCTATTTGAAATATATATTAAGGTAGGTTCAAGGTCATAGATCTAGGTCAATTTGTAAATTTCTGTTTGTTTGTCAGCCTGTATGTTTTGTTTTAATTCAATCTATCCAAAGCAATTTCTCCATAACCACATAGCCGAATTGGATGAAACTTCATATTTGAGTTACATATGATTTTGCATTATGGTAGTTTTCTGGGTTTTCTATGGTTTGAAATCGCATAGCGGCGTTCATATGATCTTTGACCCTTTATTGCATTACCTGTAAGAAATCTGATCTGTTATAAAACCCCATTTCAGGTGAGCAACCTAGGGCCAACGACCCTCTTGTACTGTTGGTTTAGTATTGGTGCATTGTACATAAACTGTGATATAAATACTTAAAAACCAGTACAAAGGAATAAATTGCTACAATCTGAAAGCTGTTGCTTACTCCCAGAAATGTCAAAACCAAGGCAAGACTTGTCAAGAGATTTAACCCATTACCAAACAGCAAAATTTTGGGCTAATCCAAACTCAAAAATGTTGCAGACGACAATTTCAAGATGATGAAATTTTAAAAATCTTTGCATTTTAGTTTAGAAAATATTGTGGAAAATGAAGAAATTGCTTGTGACAAGCAATTTCTTCATTTCCCACAATGTTTTCCCAAGCATTTTTCTTCAAGGGCGTCAAAAAGCGTCACTGTTTGGGAAAGGGTTAAAATGCAGTTTACCAATTGACAATAGAGAGGTTTCGATTCCGAACTTGTACGCCTACTTCTACGTGTATGAGTAATTTTTGTGCGAAACGTCACTATGACGTCATCACTTTGTGATTATTTATCACTCTCGCTACACGTCGAAAACTTGTAGAGGCCGGTTTACACGTAAGTAAAAACTTGTATCTTTTTATTCTTAATTGGTACAGTTTCTAGGTGTTTAAATGAATGCATGAGGTAATTCATGCATTTTTTAATGAGAATATACTTGTGAGTGGTATCCTAACAAGAATAGTTTTAAAGTTACAGCGTGTTTAATACAGGTCGTATCAACGACCTTTCCTAACCCAATTTATGCCAGGACATAGAGTCAGTACCGCAAGTATTTACCCACTAACCCTGCATAGGATTTATGCAGTTGACGCCTTTTCAAACTTAGTAGATCTAGATCAAGTTTATTAAACTGAAATTTATAGATCTACTGTCATTTTCAGATAAGTTTCCGAAGGAAATTCTGACCATTTTTAATATTTTTTGCTGAAGTTTTTCAATAAGGGTAGATCTGGAATTGGGGGGAAAATGCTGGAATTTTCTTCATTTCCGCTGGTGCTTTCCAAAAACACTTCTAGTTTTGAAACGGGTACAGTTTTTTAACCCTTTTAACCCTTTCCCAAATCACAAGTACACGTACGCGTACAAGTTGGAAATCGAAACCTTCCCTAGATAGAAACGTGTACGTGTACGTGTAGTTACAAGTACACGTACACGTACACGTACAAGTTTGAAATCGAAACCTCTCTAATGACTATTTCAACCAGTGCTGGTCACAAACAAATCTCGTACCAAAAGGATAAACAATTACTAAATGCTTTCATGCTCTCAAAAATGTCATTACAGCTTACATAACTATGTAAGCTGTAGTTTCAACATTTTAAACAATATCGACAATATGCATTGCAGAAATATTGTTGAGAAATAATATTTCACCTGGTACAGTTCAACAGTTTCATGATGGAATTGCAACAGTACTAGCAAGTTTGGTATGCTAATTTTTCAAGCCCAACTGGACAATTGTTACCTCAAACTGAAAAACAAATCATTTTCCAAACAAAGACTGTTTTTGAAGACACAAACTTGAATTAGAAAAGATTGAGAGAAATAAGAAAGTGTTGAAAGTCAGCATTTTCTACCTTTTCCCTTACTGTTTTCTACTTTTACAATAACCATTTTGTAAATAATGACTAACATTTGGACTAGTCATCTTATTATTATATCATCAACTACAGTCAACACTCGTTATGTCGACATCGGATAAGTCGAATTTTCGCTTAAGTCGAAGTTCAAATCTGGTCCCGTACTCACCAATTGACGTATTTTTTTTTTTCAAAACAAAATAATTTCGGACTGAATATAGCCATTGAAATATAGTTGGATAAGGATAGAAATTGCTCGACACGAGCAATTTCTTTCCTTTTCCTACTATATTTCAATAATGATGGTACTTGATAAGTTTCAAAAACGATCAAATCTTAACTTTCTCGAATCCAACAAAATCGGATGAGTCGAACTCTGGATATGTCGAGGTATTTCTTACGGCCCTTTTGACTTCGACACAACGAGTGTGGACTGTAGATTGAATCAGAGTTCAATAGTCTTGAGTTCAGACTAGTACTTCGAACCTGAGGCCATGTTTGCAGACTAGATTCAACCCTTCTCATGTTGTTTACTTCAAATTCCTATTATGAACAAACATTTTGTAGGCAGTATAGACTATGACCATCTTTCACAGACATGTAATCTGATCTTAAAACAGTGCCTGCTTTCTAATCTATTATTGCAAAAATCAAGACAAACTGATAGAAATGTCTTAACCCATTACCAAACAACAAAATTTTAGCCTAGTCCAAACTCATAGGTGTTGCAGACGACAATTTCCATTGAACAAAATTTAACATTTTTGGTCTTTCTTTTTAGAAAACATTGTAGAAAATGAAGAAATTGCTTGTCACAAGCAATTTCTTCATTTTCCACAATGTTTTGCAAAGTCTTAATATTGTGGGGCGTCAAAAAGTGTCAATGTGTGGGAAAGGGTTAAATTGGAAATTTGTTTGAAACTAACCAAGTTCAGGAGGACAAGGGTGAAAAGCATTTTTTCGCAGGAGAAGCTTTGGATTTCCCAGATTACTGTTAGTTGCTGAAGTAAATTGTATGTTGTATTTTTTCTTCTGTTTAAATGTAACAGTCTATAAAGGCTGAAAATTTCAGGGAATTTGTGGAAAAATTTACTTATATGATCTCAGAATGGCCTCAATTTAGGCAGGATGATGTTTTCTTTTGTAAATAACTTCAGATTTTTATCTGACAAATCTTTTTATATCATCTTTTT
Source organism: Fragum sueziense (assembly GCA_963680895.1). Classification (NCBI taxonomy): domain Eukaryota; kingdom Metazoa; phylum Mollusca; class Bivalvia; order Cardiida; family Cardiidae; genus Fragum; species Fragum sueziense. The sequence continues at coordinate 2,542,681 of OY804599.1, read as the reverse complement.
CTTCAGACGCATGTTCATTATTGCATTTGGTCAATATACATGTCTTTCATCAGTCATTTGTATTAAATGCATTTTTCTTGTACAATATATTTTTCATCAATATGGCTTTGTTTTAAAAAGGTAAATTTCTTTTGTAATTGATTTACAAAATTAAACAAGATTTATAGAATAAGATGAAATCTCTAATGGCAAAGAATTCTGTGCTAAAAATAAACTGGGTTTGCTGTTATGTTTTGATAAACAGTCTATGTTATTATAAAATTTAATAACTAGGGCTTGAATCAAGCCGTATTTACGAGATTTATAACAACACCTACAAAATACTATTTGTTTGTCCGAATTTACGTCACGATTGACTGCATAAAATCGTGCCGCATTATGACTAGAGTTGAAATTGTTCATACTTCCTAGAAGGCCCCTTTGTGGTGTTAACGGTCACATTTCTTTCTCGTTGTGAATCAGCATAGATGAAGACAGCGAGGAATGATCATTTCAAAGCTTTTCAACGAAAACCTTGTAACTGCAGCTTGTATTAAACTGCAGTTAGGAGGCTTTTGTTGAAAATCAGCAATTTGATGACTATACACCCATGTATTTTATCATCAAAGAAAATTTAAACTTTTCTACACAATGGATTCAACCCGTTGTTGTACACAAGTGTTGCTGATACTTAATTTTCATATTTCATATATTATAAAAAGGCAGTTTGAAACAGGATAATTGAATTGTATTCTGAGAATCATTTATTTGGATGACTTTCCTTGATGATTTTATAAAAGACAGTCCTTTGTTTAGAAAAGTCCTGTTTTGTTACCAAGTATGTTTTATTACTACGGATTATATGTATTATAGTAACTTTAGATGTACAGTATTTTGTTTTCTTAAACCATTTATGTATATTATGTATATAAATCTTAATTACATCTTTAAACCTTTCCCAAAATAACTTAGACCCTGGTTTGGGGCTTTGTAAAACATTGAGAGGAAATGAACATGTTTATTCTTATAATTGCAACTCCTTTGAATTTGGACCAGCCTTAAGTTTCAGCGCCTAGGAAAGGGTTAATCAATAATATCTGTTGAAGCTATTAGCCTCATGGCCAATAAAGACTTTCAAACGTTCCAAAATTTCGATGTTAAGAGTTTGAACATTGTAGTAATTCACATAAAGTATTGCATACATAAACCCAAATACGAATGAGTTTATACAGAAAAATGACTCGCTATCATTTTGAACTCGGGAAGTTATTCATGGCAAGTGAATTGTTTAACCCCTTCCAAATGTCAAGGTCTGGAAGTTTTCCACTTTCAAGACTGCAGCAGATGACAAAATGAATGTTGACAAGTTTAAGATTTGTGTACTCCCTGTACTTTAGTTTATAGCTCAGAAAATATTGAGGCAAAAGGGGAAAATGCTTGATCCCAAAACTGAGAAAATGCTGGTTATTAGTCCCCTACCGGCGAAGCCGAAGGGGACTTTAGGTTTGCACTCTGTCCGTCAGTCAGTCTGTCTGTCCGTCCGTCCGTCTGTCCGTCCGTCAGTCCGGTGAATTAGTTTTCCGGACTTTTTTTCTAAACGGGGGTAGCTATTGAGCTGATTTTTGGTATGTAGACCCGCATTGATGAGTTACAGAACAAGTTTGAGTTTCGTTCCGCTCCAGTGATTTTTGAGGAAAATATGGATGCTGGACTTAGAAAATTACTGGGAAATTACAGTTTTCCAGACTTTTTTTCTTAATGCTGGCAGCTATTGAGCTGATTTTTGGTATGTAGACCCGCATTGATGAGTTACAGAACAAGTTTGAGTTTCGTTCCGCTCCAGTGATTTTTGAGGAAAATATGGATGCTGGACTTAGAAAATTACTGGGAAATTACAGTTTTCCAGACTTTTTTTCTTAATGCTGGCAGCTATTGAGCTGATTTTTGGTATGTAGACCCGCATTGATGAGTTACAGAACAAGTTTGAGTTTTGTTCCGGTCCAGTGATTTTTGGGGAAGATATGGATGCTGGACTTAGAAAATTTCTGGGAAATTACAGTTTTCCAGACTTTTTTTCTCAATGCTGGCAGCTATTGAGCTGATTTTTGGTATGTGGACCTGCATTGATGAGTTACAGAACAAGTTTGAGTTTCGTTCAGGTCCAGTGATTTTTGGGGAAGATATGGATGCTGGACTTAGAAAATTTCTGGGAAATTACAGTTTTCCAGACTTTTTTTCTCAATGCTGGCAGCTATTGAGCTGATTTTTGGTATGTATATCCGCATTGATGAGTTACAGAACAAGTTTGAGTTTCGTTCCGCTCCAGTGATTTTTGAGGAAGATATGGATGCTGGACTTAGAAAATTACTGGGAAATTACAGTTTTCCAGACTTTTTTTCTAAACGCTTGCAGGTATTGAGCTGATTTTCGATATATGAACACATATTGGTGGGATACAGATTAAGTTTGAGTTTCGTTCCGCTCCAGTGATTTTTGGGGAAAATATGGATGCTGGACTTAGAAAATTTCTGAGAAATTAGTTTTCCAGACTTTTTTTTCTTAATGCTTGCAGCTATTGAGCAGATTTTTGGTATGTAGACCCGCATTGATAAGTTACAGAACAAGGTAGAGTTTTGTTCCGGTCCAGTGATTTTTTAGGAAGATACGGATGCTGGACTTTGAAAAATTTTGGGCTTCTTTTTCTTAACACAAATATAAAGCCGGTAGGGGACTTGGTATTGTTTTGCAATACTTCAGAATGCTTGTTAGCATTGTCTTCTTTTGCTCCAATGTTTTTTCCAAGCCTATTGTATTTTGGACGTCAAAACCATGTGTTGTAAGGCATAGGGTTAAGTTGTTGAACAGACGGTGTATCAAATAGTGAATCATTTTGAGCAGCACTGTAATGTTTTCCTTGTTCTCCAATATCGAGAAATAAAAAAAGTATTATAATACAACTTGTGTCGCTTAATCCATGACCCTATGAAAAAAGTTTGATCCACTCTGAAAGCTACTGCAGAATTTGTGAGCGTATAAGTACAGAAAATTTTGAGACAATAGAAGTAAATATTAATTATCGACATTTCATTGTCATAATGTTTTCCAAAGTTTTTCTTATTTTAGTCAATAGGTAAAATAAAATCTAGACTTGTTTGGGAAAGAGTAAACCCATTCCCACACAATGACTCTTTTGACTCCCCACAAGGTAATGGCTTTGGAAAACATTGTGGAAAAAGAAGATTCTGCATTTCCCACGATATTTTCTACCCAAAAGATTTTAAATGTTATTCACCTGAAATTGTCATCTGCGACATCTTTGAATTTGGAGCAACCCAATATATTGTCGTTTGGTAATGGGTTTATCATTTCCCAATCTTCCATAGTTTGGAAGTCTTATAGAGATACCATACCCTTGGATCACTGGTTCGCAACTCTAGCTTTTCGAATAAAAACAAAGCCCTTTTTTTATAAGACCTTTGCAGTTAAGAAGGAGATAGATCCGGGGACCTGTTTCATCAAAATATTTAAGACGTATTTTTGACTTACCAATGTTTTAAAAATCTCTCAAAACAGCAATCGCATAACCCAGGTCAAGATAAATTGGCGATACGCGTTTCTTACCTTAAGCTTGTAAGTCATCGATAAGACAAAATTACATCTTATAATGTTTTGATGGAACAGGCCCCTGAATCATTCAATAGTTCTCCAACCAGCCAAACCTGAATACTGTGAGCTTGATTATTATACGCCCATCAGTCATATAGACCATGCATGCTAGCTACCCGTATCACGTGGAGAAATGCAGGGCAGGGTAACCGTAAATGCCACGCCCTCTTAGTTATACCACCAATAGGAACGTGCAGACTAGTTGGCTCGTCCGAATCGACTCCTCTGCATGTGCTTAATGATGGCCTTTCGCTAGCTCGCCAAAGTAGGGTGTGTAAGTTGAGCTTAGTTTGTCACTTTTTGTCCGTCCGTCTACTATTTGGTCTTTACACTCCACCATCTACGACTCTTGGCCAAACTAGTCGGAACAGGTATAGTCATATAAGTTCTCGAACGAGTTCTATTATTGGCTTGACCGGACCAGAGAGTGCGGAGTTTTGTGTCATTGAATGTCAAAATACACCTATTACGAAGTAGGTATACATGTACTTGGTTTCACCATGTCCGTCTGTAGACTTTAATTTCCGTGTTCTAACTCGAGAACCGTTTGACCTAGGACTATTAAAATACACAGTTGTTGCCATTAACAAAAGGAGATACAATATTGTTTTGGGGTCACCTATGTCAAAGCTCAAGGTCACAATTAGACTTTAAACATCCGTTTCCATACTTGACTGGAGAACCACTTGACCTAGGACCATGAAACTTTACACAGCTGCTGCCCTTGAACCAAGGAGGTGCCCTACAGTTTTGGGGTCATGTAGGTCAAAGGTCAAGGTCATAATTGGACTTTGTTTGAAATCCGTTTCTGTGCTCCTTCTTTATAACCATTTGACATATACCATAGCTCACGATAAATGACCTGGCAGAGCAGCCCATGTTAACCTTTCGAGATGCTCTGCCAGGTCATTTATCGTGAGCTAACAAATGTTGATCTATCTTGGCCAAGAGCCCTCTTGAAGATCTACTATGGTCAGTCTTCAGACTATCCGGACTTCATACAAGCATGAAGAGGATCGCTTTGCACTATTGGAGTAGAATACCCGTAATATGGCCATTTTGAAATTCATAAAACATCGGCTTTTTTCGAGAGGCGTCGTTACGTATCCAGAACATATTCAGACGCGGTCGTAAATATTCGGCGGTGGAAAGGTCCACCGCCGAATGTTTTCGACTTCGCCCGAATAATTCCGACGTCGCGCGAATCTCATTAGGGGTATTCTACCTTAATTGACTTCTTTTTGACGTTACAGAAATAGTTCCATTGGTTTTCTCTAAACGTCAACATTAATGACTGAAATAGCTTCCTGCACTTAAATGGTAATTAAAGCGTAGAAGATTGTTTTCCCATTCGTCTGGTGTCGTTTTGACATGAAAGATAGGATCGGTATTTAATATCAATTATCCCTTTACACATAAACACTTTCACAAACCCAAAAAGCCTTTGCAAATGTTATATATTTGAGCCAGGATATGGAAAAAGATACCTTATAGCATTTGAAACTACCATGTTTCAAGATCAGCAGTCTGACCGGTATCTATGCTGCTGACCCATAGTTGCTACAGGTCATCAAGAAGCTATTGGAGAACAACATGGTGCATGATCAGAATGCGTGTATACGCAGGCTGATCTTGAACCATGTTTGGCTCAAAAGCCTTAAGGGACCTTTTCCAGAGCCATGCTATTTTATTAATTAAGGGGAAAGAAGACGGTGCCTAAATTCAAGTTTTCTCCTTTTTGACGCAAATGTTTCTGTGCTATATTACACGCCAACCATGTCTCTATCAACATCCGTTTTGTCGTCTACAGAAGGTTTCAAACTTGACAAAGCCATAACTGTTGTTTGGGAAAAGGTTTTAACTCTACAACACCTTTCAATTTTGATCACAATATTTTAGTCAATACATAAAACTTTAAGATTTGTGATACATTTTGATTCATAGATTTGAATACATAGAATCCAGCAACTAAATGTTTTGGAATTAAATCGCAAACGTCATCTCTTTTTATCGCATTTTTGCATTTCTTCTACAGAAGGGTTAATTAAATTACCCTTTTCCATACAAAAAACCCTGACAGGAAAAGGTCTGGGAAAACATCGAGACAAAAGACGAAGATGGTTTTCAGCATTTTCTGCTTTTGTCTAATACTTTCTTTACTACATAGTACACGAACCCAACTTTGGTTGATGGTAACCCATTACCACACAATGACTCTTTTGACTTTCCACAAAATAATGGCTTTGGAAAACAATGTGGAAAGTGAAAAAATTGCTTGTGTCAAACAATTTTCTTCATTTTCCACAATGTTTTCTACTCAAAAGCACCAAAAACATGTAAAATTGCATTCATTTCATTTTTTCGTCTGCAATACCTTTGAATTTTGACTAGTCTAAAACTTTGCTGTTTGGTAATGGGTTATTTTGTCTTCTGCAACAACATTTGTATCGGATCAGTCCTAAAATTGTTGTTTGTGAAAGAGATAATCATAACAACCAATAGGCTACCCCTATGGTAAAAGATCAAATGCAGGTTAATTAAGCTGCAATTTGACACATATCGACAACTTAATCGTTCTGTTTACAACCAGTAACTGGTGTTTTGATTTCCTCTCATTTCCTAGAATCAAACAAATGTTGGAAATGAATCGTTAAAAGTGGACCAAAGTATCCTAATTATTACAGAAAAGGGAAGTTCTAAATGAAGACGTTTTTCTTTGTTCATGGAATATAATTAGAACTTCTATAAGAAAAGGGCACAAAGAAATAATGCTGCTTATGGGGATTTCTCCTGTATCTATGCTTTTCAAAGCCTTACTTATTAGAAACGCCAAAATAATGGCCTTTTTATATCTGGGATGAGTTTTTGCATTAACTACTCCTGCTAAGGGCAAATTCGTTGCAAACAATTGGTTGTAATGCTTATTGCACTCTTGTACAATTCACTGAGTTTCAATTCGAGGATTGTTGTTAACGCGCGAATACGAAATTGCATGCATTACGCTGGTAAATAAGCATTGTGGAATAATTTCCGAGAATTAAACATTGTATAGTGGTTATGAAATGTATCAATTACTTTATAGATTTTGGTTTTCTCTTTAATTACGAAAACTATCGTTATGATAATAATACGAAGGAGTAAATATGGTTCTGTGTTCTGTTATTGACTTGTTAACTTGGAATAGACTCTCCTAAATGATGCAGAATTAATAAAGCCTACAATACTTTTTTTACTAAACAGAATACATCGATATGGATTTATGATTACATATATTGTGGCAATTAATAGTTACGGATATGGTATGAAAACATAAGAAATGTTGGAAAAGTGAAGCAAAACTGAAACTAACGCAGTTTTTTGGACATGCTTTAGGCCTACATTTGAGGTAGACCTACGTAGGTTGTAATGCTGAAAGTGTTCGTGAATATCCGTATTTAATTTAACGCATGTTTGACGGATAAGATTCCACTAGCACTCTTAGACAAAATGGAAAATTGCCTGGAACTTCACCCAAGATTTGTATACTTGTCATTAACGACAGTTATGGTGTTGCAGTGTATATCTATAGTGCGGACTAATTTAGACACGGCACGAGCGGGAAGACGAGCCGAGTTTGACAACAAAGTAGTCCCGGAATCTCGGCTGTTGTGGACGCGTAGAGTTAGACATGGGACGTTTTGTGTCGGAGAGTGCGGTCGAGATGACTCGTGTGTTTCCGTGTTCTACAACAGGGTCACGGGTCAATGTCAAGGTCACTCGACAACTTTTTCGAATGTTGATGACGTATCGGATGACACTGATTCGAGGCTTTATGTTTTACCAAGAGGTAACAACTAGATAAGAATATTTTTCAAGCAATATTTGGCTATTCTGTGTACGCATGAATTTTATTTAAAATTCCACAGTAATAGATCTAGTAAAATAACTCGTGCAGTCGTTTACTTGGATATAGCTCTAAAGTCTGTAGCATTACAGCCATAGGATGAGAGAGAAAACTTAAATAATTCATATTTTATTATGATTAATTTTCCTGAGCTGACATCTGTGTTACATACTATTTCAGGAGAGCGGTATATAGGTGATGGTTGTTCTACAGGATCTGATTGTATCACGACCAACTCGCAGTGTTTTAATGAAACTTGTTTATGTCTCCATGGTCACAGCCTTAAACCGACAACATACGAGTGTTTACAAGGTGAGTGACGTCATAAAGGTGACTATATAACCAGTAATTCACAGTGTTTTAACGAAACTTGTTTATGTCTCCATGGTTACAGCCTTAAACCGACAACATACGAGTGTTTACAAGGTGAGTGACGTCATATAGGTGACTATATAACCAGTAATTCACAATGTCAAGGAAACCTGTATCTGTTTCCATGGTTACAGCCTTAAAACTATAACATGCGAGCGTTTACAAGGTAATGACGTCATATTGACTAAACGCAGTTTTCTTCTTAGATTTTACCCAGAACCGATTTTAGGATCTGTCGATATATCGAATAATAAACCGGTCCCTAAGTGTTCGAGCGACCGAAGTTTGACTGGGTATCATTTTACCTTTAAGTCCAGTCATGATAAGTTATGGCACATGTTTACAAATATTCCCGACGTAATCAAAAGGGAAAATAGTTTTAATGTTCAATGTAATTTTGTATGCAATGGTTCGAATTTTGCAGATGTAAGACACCTGCAAGATACGAACCACTGCATGAAAAATTACAGTACCTCGAACTCAAAGTTCGTTAAATTGTGCTGTTTACATAGGTAAATTTTACATAGGTAAATTTGGAAAAATACATGTGTCATAATACCTGGAATATACTTGTTTGTTTCTATATTGTAGACTGCACAGTATACGGGGACGACTTCATGGAGGTCAAGAACTACTACATCAGTGGTATGAACTGGAAGACCTTCATCGTCTTGTTTGTTTCTATATTGTAGACTGTGCGGTATATGGGGACGACTTCATGGAGGTCAAGAACTACTATATCAGCGGGATGAGCTGGCACATGTTTACAAATATTACCCATGTAAACAAAGGAAAAATCGGTTAAATTCCCAATATAATTTTGCATGTGTTGGTTCGAATCTTGCAGGTGTAAAACACATGCAAGATTCGAACCATCGCATGCAAAATCAAAGTAGGTTTTTAGTTCGATATTTTATTATTTACACAAATAAATTGTGTAAACACGTGCAATAATTATTACCTTGACCGGCCTATAGGGTTACTTGTTTGTTTCTGTATTGTAGACTGTACAGTATACGGGGACGACTTTATGGAGGTGAAGAACTACTACATCAGTGGTATGAACTGGCAGACCTTCACCGACTTGTTTGTTTCTATATTGTAGACTGTGTGGTATACGGGGACGACTTCATGGAGGTCAAGAACTACTACATCAGTGGTATGAACTGGCAGACCTTCACCGACTTGTTTGTTTCTGTATTGTAGACTGTACAGTATACGCGGACGACTTTATGGAGGTGAAGAACTACTACATCAGTGGTATGAACTGGCAGACCTTCACCGACTTGTTTGTTTCTATATTGTAGACTGTACAGTATACGGGGACGACTTCATGGAAGTCAAGAACTACTACATCAGTGGTATGGACTGGCAGACCTTCACCGACTTGTTTGTTTCTGTATTGTAGACTGTACAGTATACGCGGACGACTTTATGGAGGTGAAGAACTACTACATCAGTGGTATGAACTGGCAGACCTTCACCGACTTGTTTGTTTCTATATTGTAGACTGTACAGTATACGGGGACGACTTCATGGAAGTCAAGAACTACTACATCAGTGGTATGGACTGGCAGACCTTCACCGACTTGTTTGTTTCTATATTGTAGACTGTACAGTATACGGGGACGACTTCATGGAGGTGAAGAACTACTACATCAGTGGTATGAACTGGCAGACCTTCACCGACTTGTTTGTTTCTATATTGTAGACTGTGTGGTATACGGGGACGACTTCATGGAGGTCAAGAACTACTACATCAGTGGTATGAACTGGCAGACCTTCACCGACTTGTTTGTTTCTATATTGTAGACTGTACAGTATACGGGGACGACTTTATAGAGGTGAAGAACTACTACATCAGTGGTATGAACTGGCAGACCTTCACCGACTTGTTTGTTTGTATATTGTAGACTGTGCGGTATACGGGGACGACTTCATGGAGGTCACGAACTACTACATCAGTGGTATGGACTGGCAGACCTTCACAGACTTGTTTGTTTCTATATTGTAGACTGTACAGTATACGGGGACGACTTTATGGAAGTGAAGAACTACTACATCAGTGGTATGAACTGGCAAACCTTCACCGACTTGTTTGTTTGTATATTGTAGACTGCACAGTATACGGGGACGACTTCATGGAGGTCAAGAACTACTATATCATTTGTTTCTATATTGTAGACTGTACAGTATACGGGGACGACTTCATGGAGGTGAAGAACTACTACATCAGTGGTATGGACTGGCAGACCTTCACCGACTTGTTTGTTTCTATTGTAACGTTCCGAGATGCATGGCTACATACAGAGAACAACCAGTCCATTCAGAGAAAAGGATCCTCAACCCTAAATGGGCTGATGTTTCTATATGTATACCAATTTTTTCACGTTTTTCTCTGGCCAGGCAATCTTATTAGCATATTACCTGCCATATTAACTCCCTTTAACCGTCACACTCCTCCCTACTACTATGACTTCGCCTCGAAGTCATCAACTCTAGGCAAGGAACTGACCGGTCCTAAGGGGGTAATCATGGGTAAGGGATAGCTGGAGATGGCTATCGCATTATCCCGTAGCTGCCACCAATTGTAACGTGCCGAGATGCATGGCTACATACAGACAACAACCGGTCCATTCAGAGAAAAGGATCCTCAACCCTAAATGGGCTGATGTTTCTATATGTATACCAATTTTTTCACGTTTTTCTCTGGCCAGGCAATCTTATTAGCATATTACCTGCCATATTAACTCCCTTTAACCGTCACACTATATTGTAGACTGTGTGGTATATGGGGACGACTTCATGGAGGTGAAGAACTACTACATCAGTGGTATGAACTGGCAGACCTTCACCGACTTGTTTGTTTGTATATTGTAGACTGTACAGTATACGGGGACGACTTCATGGAGGTCAAGAACTACTACATCAGTGGTATGAACTGGCAGACCTTCACCGACTTGTTTGTTTCTATATTGTAGACTGTACAGTATACGGGGACGACTTCATGGAGGTGAAGAACTACTACATCTGTGGTATGAACTGGCAGACCTTCACCGACTTGTTTGTTTCTATATTGTAGACTGTGTGGTATATGGGGACAACTTTATGGATGTCAAGAACTACTACATCAGTGGTATGAACTGGCAGACCTTCACCGACTTGTTTGTTTCTATATTGTAGACTGTACAGTATACGGGGACGAATTTATGGAAGTGAAGAACTACTACATCAGTGGTATGAATTGGCAGACCTTCACCGACTTGTTTGTTTCTATATTGTAGACTGTACAGTATACGGGGACGACTTTATGGAGGTGAAGAACTACTACATCAGTGGTATGAACTGGCAGACCTTCACCGACTTGTTTGTTTCTATATTATAGACTGTACAGTATACGGGGACGACTTTATGGAGGTGAAGAACTACTACATCAGTGGTATGAACTGGCAGACCTTCACCGACTTGTTTGTTTCTATATTATAGACTGTGTGGTATATGGGGACGTTTTCATGGAGGTCAAGAACTACTACATCAGTGGTATGAACTGGCAGACCTTCACCGACTTGTTTGTTTCTATATTATAGACTGTGTGGTATATGGGGACGACTTTATGGAGGTGAAGAACTACTACATCAGTGGTATGAACTGGCAGACCTTTACCGACTTGTCAATCGCGACCCTCGAGACTGTTTGCAACCTTTTGCCGCGTTGGAACGTGGTTGCAACATGATCTCGAGCGTAATACAGTGACCGCCATATTGAACGTGAAAGTAGACGCGCGTAAATTACGTCATCAAAACAAATCAATTCTTTAGCTAACGTTATAATTCAAGTGAAATATACTGTCAATAATCGGTAAATCACATCAATTATTTTATCTGGTAAAATTTTGTCATATTTATGAGGATACAGTCGACTTTAGAACGCTGTTTGTTTCAAATATTTTTCTGGCGTAGGTTTAAATGGTTGTTTGGTCTGTTTCCGTTGTTATTGACCTGACTACCGTTGTTATGCTTGCGGAGAGATATGGGCAGGATCGGCTCATGGCGGCTACTGTAATACGTTCGAGGGGATCTTGAGTAACGATAAGATCCGAGAATATTCGAATGCCGACTTGTTTGTTTCTATATTGTAGACTGTACAGTATACGGGGACGACTTTATGGAGGTGAAGAACTACTACATCAGTGGTATGAACTGGCAGACCTTCACCGACTTGTTTGTTTCTATGTTGTAGACTGTGCAGTATACGGGGAGGACTTTATGGAGGTCAAGAACTACTACATCAGTGGTATGAACTGGCAGACCTTCACCGACTTGTTTGTTTGTATATTGTAGACTGTACAGTATACGGGGACGACTTTATGGAGGTGAAGAACTACTACATCAGTGGTATGAACTGGCAGACCTTCACCGACTTGTTTGCTTGTATATTATAGACTGTACAGTATACGGGGACGACTTCATGGAGGTCAAGAACTACTACATCAGTGGTATGAACTGGCAGACCTTCACCGACTTGTTTGTTTCTATATTGTAGACTGTGTGGTATATGGGGACAACTTTATGGATGTCAAGAACTACTACATCAGTGGTATGAACTGGCAGACCTTCACCGACTTGTTTGTTTCTATATTGTAGACTGTACAGTATACGGGGATGACTTTATGGAGATGAAGAACTACTACATCAGTGGTATGAACTGGCAGACCTTCACCGACTTGTTTGTTTCTATATTGTAGACTGTACGGTATACGGGGACGACTTCATGGAGGTCAAGAACTACTACATCAGTGGTATGAACTGGCAGACCTTCACCGACTTGTTTGTTTCTATATTGTAGACTGTACAGTATACGGGGACGACTTTATGGAGGTGAAGAACTACTACATCAGTGGTGTGAACTGGCAGACCTTCACCGACTTGTTTGTTTCTGTATTGTAGACTGTACAGTATACGGGGACGACTTTATGGAAGTGAAGAACTACTACATCAGTGGTATGAACTGGCAGACCTTCACCGACTTGTTTGTTTCTGTATTGTAGACTGTGTGGTATACGGGGACGACTTTATGGAAGTGAAGAACTACTACATCAGTGGTATGAACTGGCAGACCTTCACCGACTTGTTTGTTTCTATATTGTAGACTGTACAGTATACGGGGACGACTTTATGGAAGTGAAGAACTACTACATCAGTGGTATGAACTGGCAGACCTTCACCGACTTGTTTGTTTCTGTATTGTAGACTGTGTGGTATACGGGGACGACTTTATGGAAGTGAAGAACTACTACATCAGTGGTATGAACTGGCAGACCTTCACCGACTTGTTTGTTTCTGTATTGTAGACTGTGTGGTATACGGGGACGACTTTATGGAAGTGAAGAACTACTACATCAGTGGTTTGAACTGGCAGACCTTCACCGACTTGTTTGTTTCTGTATTGTAGACTGTGTGGTATACGGGGACGACTTTATGGAAGTGAAGAACTACTACATCAGTGGTATGAACTGGCAGACCTTCACCGACTTGTTTGTTTCTGTATTGTAGACTGTACAGTATACGGAGACGACTTCATGGAGGTGAAGAACTACTACATCAGTGGTATGAACTGACAGACCTTCACCGACTTGTTTGTTTCTATATTGTAGACTGTACAGTATACGGGGACGACTTTATGGAAGTGAAGAACTACTACATCAGTGGTATGAACTGGCAGACCTTCACCGACTGTAGTTTTATAGACTGTAAGGCCTTGTGTCGTAACCGCACGGAATACACGTGCAGGTCACTCGAGTACCAGTGGTCAGCGCGGAAATGTTTCTTGACCAACGTGACCTACTTTCACCACCCTGACCGCTGGTATGTGGATGATATCTACCAGTTCAACATTTCCTATTTCCAGAGAGACTGTGAACAGTGACGTCATTATTATTACATAATTTATGCTAAAAACGTTGATTGTTTCATAAACCCTTTCACAAACTATAAGAATGAAATGTCCCCTTTTTTACTACTACCACAGGGGACAAATACGTGTTGGTAAATGTTCAAGTGTAATTATGTACAAATGCTGCCCAGGAAATATTGAGGCTAAGAAGAAAATGCTAGTTGTCAGCATTTTCTTCCTTTGTCTCAATGTCTTCCTGAGCCTTTTAGACTAAAGACGAGAAAAAACATGCCTTTTCATGGAAAGAAGGGGCTATTGGTTTCTGCGCATATCAAACATTTAACGTTCATAGAACTGTTTACGTCAAAAATTACAATTTAAATCATTAATGAAATCTCATTTAAACGTTGAGTGTAAAAAACACAAAAGTGCCAACTTTAGTGTTCAATTTCCTAATTGTAGTTGAAGAACTTCTAGTAATTTCTAGTTTGGTAAGGGGATAAAGCGAGCACCATTACGTCATTCGATATCATACATGTTGGTGCCGTCATGTCTGTCGTTGAAAACAAATTGACTTGTCTCCACGTACATTTCTTTACAATTAACGCTGTCATGGTGGGGGGGGGGACCACGTTACACAACGATATTTTTTCAATAACTCTCTTAACCCATTACCAAAACGACAAAATTTTGTCAAAATCTTTTTGGATGGAAAACATTGTCGCAAGCAATTTCTTCATTTTCCACGATGTTTTCCCAAGCCTATTCCATAAGGGACACCAAAAACCAGGTCTTGTTTGGGAAAGGGTTAATGTTTGACCGATCTGGAAAAAAAGATATGGGGCAGAGAAGGCAGGAAATTTGCATGGATTTGTTGAATGCAAATGATCGTCTGAAAATTAGGTGATAAAACGTTATTGACGACCAACCAAAAAGACAAAAATCCCCTGCTTCTAGCCTTATTGGTCAAGTATTTTATGAGAACAAAATTAATTATTGATTCTTCGCCATGACTATAGACAAATGGACATTTCATATCCTGAAGTTTCGTTGGAAGATTTGTACTGGGATCTTGACAAAAGCAATTATCGCATTAGAGACCATCATGGATCCAGATCAGTCTATGTATGCGTAAAGTCTGATAAAATGAACGTTTAATAAAGTTATCAAAGATGACTGTGTATTGACAATGAAATCAATTGGAGAAAGAAGAAAATCACGTGCGGAATTAACATCTGAAATGCTAAGCGATACAATTATTTTTACTGTGCTACGGACCATATTTTATGAAGGAGCGTAACTGCATACGATAGGCTAATTTGATATTTTTTATTTATAGTTTACCACGAGTTGTCTCCTATCATTAGCCAGCACTGTTCAATAAAGGCTATTCAACAATTTAAAAGATGCAGACCTATGTTAACAAGATATTTTTTAAGACGCACACAAATACAATCACGAGAAAAAGATTCGTCCGTTTCCTTCGATTGAACAGCATGTTTTAAAAATATTTCGACCGCCATTGCACCTAAGGCCAGCAAAACGACCTTACGTCATTATTTTGCACCAAAAGTGAACGTTAGCCTACTTAAATGTATAAGACGCTTAGAAAACATGTGGAAAAAGGAACTATTTCTTTTTCTAGAAGCCAAGGTCGAGGATATTTCAGTACTTAGTCGGGTTCATTCAGCGTAGCAGACCTCGGTGTATGCGAAGATAGTAGGACGTTAAGGACACGTGCAATCTCCGAGCAGAGTTGTCGTTCGTTACTCTCACATACATCTCTGCAACGGCCTGGGCGTATGAATGACA
The DNA here is from genome assembly GCA_963680895.1 of Fragum sueziense. Lineage (NCBI taxonomy): Eukaryota > Metazoa > Mollusca > Bivalvia > Cardiida > Cardiidae > Fragum > Fragum sueziense. Next base: position 2,527,077 of record OY804599.1, on the reverse strand, counting down.
AGAATCTTGTCAAACCGAGGAAAACGCGTATTATTACTGTTTAACTGTTTCATGTGTAACATAATAAAGTAGACAAAGAATTGATGATTCTGGTTACATTTGAAAGGCACTATAACTGATGAAATAACCCATATACAATGGAACTATTTTTTCAAGCCTCCTTACCAATGGCAGGAATTTTGTGCTTAAAATAGACTAGGTTTGAGGTTTTGTTTTGATAAATCGTCGGTGTTGTTATATAATATCGTATCTACGGCTTGAATCAAGTCGTAATTGCGAGATTTAATAACAACACTTACGAAATACTATTGTTTGTCCGAAATACGTCACGGTTAGCTGGATAAAATCGTTCCCTATCAGAATGAAACGTACAGAAAATTTGAATGAATTACATCAATCTAAAAAAATTAAATTACTTTCGTTGGAAAATGATATTGAATTTTAAGCAACGTGAAGTATGACATATTTTGGACTTTGGAAAAGAAAAATTATTTGTTATTGCGGTTTTGATGTGATAGAAAGTGACGTAATCCAGCAGATGATGACGCAATACTCTCTGAGGCAACTACAGAGGTGAATGTAATGAATGAACCGTGTGCAAGAGAGCGGGACACGTGATGTAACGGAATAAAAAACGTTTTCTCCTGATATCCACAAAGTTTCTTCCCGTTAATACATGCATCTAGCGGGTCGGAAACACGATTTATATTAATTAATACAGGGTTATTTCACGTTTTTGATGTCGTTAACATTCGCAGAGGCCAAAAAATACGTTAACGCCCGAGTGTGAAGCACGAGTATCGTTATCATGTTTTGCGGGCGTCTGTGAATGTTAACCACCGAAAATACGTCAACTGACGGTATGAATTGACAAAAACCCCACAATATTCCAATGATTACTTACCCAACACATATTGATACATGCGAGAAAATGAACTGAGGCTAGAGCAAAAAACGTCCGCCATTGTTGTTTTGTTCTCATAACTCTTCCGAGATTTTTTTCTTTGTGCGTGACGTCATATTTTAGCACCAAAAGGGAACGTTACTGATTTTAAAAAAATACGTTGAAAAATTTTGTAGTTAAAGAAACAATTCGTCGGTGGGAAGTCAAAACCTCGTAACTACAGCTTGAATAAGCTGAAGTTACGAGTTTTTGACTTCCCACCAACAAATTGATTTTATTTAAAGCGCAAATCAGTGATATATGAGTACAAAGTCGGGCGTTAACAGCAGGTAAATTTACTGAATAGCATAAAAGTACTACGTTTTCTCCCGATATACGCCCGGTTTCTTTTCGTTAACGCATTTAGGCGTACGTATAACGGCCCGGTAATACACATATTCTAAGCGTAAAGTAAATTTTTGGCACACTATTTTTAGATAAAAATGCATTAATGTATCAACTGTCATTTTTTGGCATTAAATAGTCCTATCTTTGAGCCAATTACTCAACAATTATACAATTATTTTGCACCACATTTTGTTTGCTTTGCGTGTTAACCCTTTCCCAAACGACAAATTTTTGGTTGTTTCAATTCAAAATCTTCTGAAGACATTATTATTCTTTATTTCCTCCAATTTGAAGATTTACATAGTTGTACATAATATATAATACACAGAAATGATGAACAGTAATATTTACAAGCAATGAATTGTAAAGTAATGAAGATATTAGATTGAGGGAGAGAAAGAGATGGGAGTGGGGGAGATGCAGTATTCCCCATTCATAGGAAAACTTAACCGAAACGAAAAGAGAAGTTTTCTCATAGGGGAATATCGTCGCTTTTCTGCAAAAAACCCGCATCCGCAGCTTGTTTTAAGCTGCAGATACGAGGTTTTCGCAGAAAAGCGACGATATGCAATTATGCAATTTGCTATTGTAATATAGTGATTTGTGATAGTGCAGCTAAAGAGAAAATACAACACGTGCATTTAACCCTTGTTCTGCACTCCCACTACATGCCTTTGAACTTTTGAAGGCTTCTATATTACACTACCTGACATTTTTAGTCAGCATAGACTCTAATTAACGTCATTTAAGCAACTATAGTAACTCCAAACAGAATAAAGAAATTTGACTACTTGTACATAGAAAGTGTCAATGTCAACCCCTAAGAGGCGTTCTAAGTTTTTGTCTAGACCAAAAAGAGCCTTAACATAGTCATAATCTGTAAGATCTCTGAGATAGTTTAAAACATCTGCACCGAAATATTGGTTTACAGTGCGATCAAAGAGCGCCCTAGTTCTATACATACTAGCACATTCAATTAGTATATGTTGTGCTAGGCTAACATTTACATCATCTTTGTTGCAACGAGAACATATGGGACTAAAAAGTGGTAAAAAAGCTAACAATTGCGCTATTGAAAAACATGCATTAAGCATATGTGGATAATTTCGAGCATACACCCAGACAGGATTCGAGGAGCTGAATAAGCTGAAGTTACGAGTTTTTGACTTCCCACCAACAAATTGATTTTATTTAAAGCGCAAATCAGTGATATATGAGTACAAAGTCGGGCGTTAACAGCAGGTAAATTTACTGAATAGCATAAAAGTACTACGTTTTCTCCCGATATACGCCCGGTTTCTTTTCGTTAACGCATTTAGGCGTACGTATAACGGCCCGGTAATACACATATTCTAAGCGTAAAGTAAATTTTTGGCACACTATTTTTAGATAAAAATGCATTAATGTATCAACTGTCATTTTTTGGCATTAAATAGTCCTATCTTTGAGCCAATTACTCAACAATTATACAATTATTTTGCACCACATTTTGTTTGCTTTGCGTGTTAACCCTTTCCCAAACGACAAATTTTTGGTTGTTTCAATTCAAAATCTTCTGAAGACAGCAAAATGGATGTTGATATTGATTAAATTCATGTGTGATATAGTATAGAAAACATTGAGGCAAAAGGAGAAACTGCTGGTTATCAGCAGTTTCTTCTTTTGTCTCAATGTTTTCTTAAGAAATTTCTATTAGAAACGTCGAAACAATGTCTTGTTTGGGAAAGGGTTAATTGATGGTACAGCGGATGTCTGGTCGATCAGTCTTGTTGCATATCAAATGAGCCGGGATCTGGAAAAACGTCCCTTATAGCATTCTAGACAACCATGTTTCAAGATCAGCATGTACTTAAGAGCAGTGTAATCATGACCAATGCTGCTCTCTTACAGTTGCAGGAACATGGTGCTATTTGAGGACAGCATGGATCCTGATCAGACTGTGCGTATGCACAGGCTGGTCTGGATCCAGGTTGTTCTCAAATGCCATAAAGGACGTTTCTCCAGATCCTGGCTCAAATGAATTTCATTTATTTGTTTTAAGGAAATTCGCGCAAATTACTAATAACTGGCTATACCAGCAAATTGATCTTGCATTAAATCTGCATTTGGAATGCTAAGTATGTGCTAAAAGGCGTAAATGTTTATTCTATCTGAATGAAATTCATACCCGAGGCTCCTAACTTTTTGATATACCCTCGTACCAAATTGCGACAGTGACTTTATGGCACATTATTGTACAGAATGTTTTTCTATTTGTGTATATATATAAATGGAATAAACAAACAAACCATGCTTTAATTTCCTGTGCTGTTTTAACAAACACTTTCATTGTTTTATGTAAACGGTCACCGGACGATACAGACCTATATCTATTTAAAAAGACTATATAAATATAATACTCATCGGCATGGCGTAAAGTGCAAGTTCCTTTATTTATTTCCAATCTTAGTAGTCATTGATTGAAAGTACCAGTTTGTAATATTAGATGGGACCATTATAATTCTATTCATCCACATTTGTTTTAAGACTACTTGACATTCATATAGCTGAACATGTTTGGTTCCTGTTAAACATTATGACAAAGAATGTATAGAAATTTTCAAACATTTGTAACGAAAGGCAGCAAAGAGCATACTAATGGATTAGTTTGGGAAAGTTTATTTATTTCATTCTTGGAATGAAACGGTTTAAGGTAGAATACCCGAAATGAGGCCATTTTGAGATTCATAAAACATCGGCTTTTTCCGAGTGGCGTCGTTTTGTATCCAGACCTATTCGTGCGCGGTCGTAAACATTCGGCGGTGGAAAGTTCCGCCGCCGAATGTTTTCGACATCGCCCGAATAAATCCAACATCGCGCGAATCTCATTAGGGCTGGACTACCTTAAATAGGCATGAGCGTTTCTCAGTTAGATTTGTGTGGTGAGACTATGTGAGCATCAACGAAACAGATTTTTGATTGAAAATGTGAATTTTGGTTTTTGAATATTGTTATTTCGTAAATATTCAATAGAAAGTCAGTGCTTAATCCGAAGGGCACAAAACGGGTTTACATTGCAAAACGGAATCCAGTTTTGGTTTCGTGGTTTCTGCGTGGAATTTAAGAGAATGCTAACCACCAAACTATCCGGTCTCTCCGTTTGTACGGTGTTGATATTGCAGCGTATAACAACAATATGTCCGTATTTAGATGTAAACTGGGCATTGAGGCGGTCACAGTTCGACGATAAAATAGTTACAGAAACACGAGTATTATGGCGCCGTGAAGAATCACATGGCTCGCTCTGTGTCGGAGCCTGCAGTCGGGATGACTCGTGTGTTTCCGTGTTCTACAACAAGGTCACGGGTCAATGTCAAGGTCATTCGATCAGTTTCCATGACAACGGGGGTGCATCTGACGAAACTAATTCCAGGTTTTACGTCTTACCGAGAGGTAAGCTTTTTTCATATTTTCAAAATATCCCAATTATTAAGACAATTTTCTTAACCCATTACCAGACGACAAAATTTTGGACTGATCCAAATTCAAAGATTTTGCAGATGACATTTCAAAATCAATAAAATCTAAACATTTTTGGTCTTTTGGGGTAGAAAACATTGTGGGAAATGAAGAAATTGCTTGTCACAAGCAATTTCTTCATTTTCCACAATGTTTTCCTAAGCCATTGTGTTATAGAGGGTCAATAGGCGTCACTGAGTTGTAATGGGATAAGACATTCCGAGAAAAAATGAAAATATCAGTATTCAGTAATAATTTCTCTTCATACTATCTTCTTTTGTGGATCTGTTCTTCTTACATTTTGGCAGGAATCTGATTTGTATCTGAAATGGGTATGAGTTTGGGTTGTGAAAATTGTCTCGTCTGTCAACATTTTTGTCAGGTGTTGCCTATAGATAGAAACTAAGAGAATAATGTGTAACATTTTTATTAGGTTGATAAAACTGTTATTTTATTACGTATGCCTACCTGAGACAAGCATGGTGTTTTTGAAAAAATCACGAACAAATAAATATGGCATGAAACACGCGTAAAGGACAGAACTATAGATGAAAAACTTTATAAATTTGTTATTTAAAATCCAAACCCTATGTTGTGGGTATTTGAATCGTCTCCATGATGCGATTTCAACGAGTATTCACAACATAGGGTTTTATAGAGATAGAAAGATATTTTACATTTGGGCAGGTTTAAAAAAAAATGTGACCAAATTGTGACATTTAAATTTTAAGAATAACAGCTATTTTTACAGAATATCATCCAGATTTCTTAATTAGGATGGATAGAAACTATTCTAAATGGTTAAGCAGTGCTAAAATTATATTCTAAATTCATGTTCACAAGTTTTTAGCTAAAATTCTGTGCGCAATATTGCAAAATGACAACAAAAAAGCGTTTCACTCCTGACAACATATATATTACACAATATGATAAATTGTAACCCACGAATCACTAAATAATAGAGTGTAGAATGCCCACAAGGTTGATGGCTTCCTAAAAACGTTTGAGTGGTAGACTTTTGGCTGAATAGACAAAAATGAGAACACATTTTGAAAATTAAAAGTGTTTCACTCCTGACATAAAATTCAGAGGGTTGTTGTATAAAACAGGCTCCACATCCTAAACCAGTGAAGATAACATGAAAAGGTAATTTTTAGATGATGATGCACATGTTGTTTTAGGAATCACAAGTGCTTATTGTAGTATCCTGTCACTGTATTTTATTTACCATAGCTTAGAAACTTGGTTCAAGTCTTAAGTGTCACACAAAAAGCGTTTCACTCCTGACATTTTTGATATGTTTTAATGACATACATGTATCTTTTTTATTTGTGAAGCGATTTTCTTTAAACTTGGTACCCAGTATAAAGACACATGAACACATCCTTTTAGCTTTGATTGGGTTGAATATGTTTCTCTACAAAAGCCGAGGCATGTAAAAAGTGAATGGTCACATTTTTTTAAACTTGCCCATTTAGTAAAAGCCGTTACACCCTCTTTTTGTAGTTTTGTAAAACGAATTGGTGAAATGAAGTTATAAACACGAGCTTCGAATATTTATTAAAATTAATCCACGTATATAGATTTTCCAATCTATTGTATTGAGTATTTAGCCTAAACAAAGAGATAAAGGGATTCAAAATGTTTGTTAGTTTTCCCCCATGTTCCCTATCGTTTGACAAACTTTGGCAGTAAATGTTGGAATCTTCCAAGGTAATCTCACTCTGCTATTGTCTAGTATTCAGATCAAAGATTTTATACATGTATCTATTGACTTATAACAAACTTCACGCGTATTTATAAACGGAAATGCCATGTTTAAAACAAATACATGGCGTCCAAATAACAAAGACTACATTACAGTTTGAACCGTTAGGGAAATATTGACCTGTAATATAGTCACACCTTATTTCGTACTATCACTCGGGCCGTTGCAATCCTCGGGCAGTATCATCGACAAATGGCGGGAGTACTGGGTAGGTCATGCTTTTTCCATTTTTGTTTTGTGTTAAAGCGCATCTCAGCTATAATCTGTAGTGTATTATACTGATCATATACATATCAATTATTAGCCTAAAGATTCCTCAAACAACAAAATTATTCGACAACAAAGTGATAACTTCACATATTTATATGTAAAATCCACCTTTCCATGCAAATTGCAGAAAAAACGCTAGAGTGAATGTTAGAAATTTTATTACAAAATAGAAATCTAGTATATTATCCACCAACTACTCGTTTGTGAAGACGATCAACTATTACGTTATATCGTTATAGTCAAACAAAGTTTGGTGAGGTACAAATTTATACTATCACTCGTGAACAGCACGAATGTAGGACGTTTTGGCCACGGACGTTTTGGCCAGGACGTTTTGGCCACGGACGTTTTGGCCACAAAATATGTCAAGGTAGGACCTTTTGGCCAAATATGAATTAAATTGAAATATTGATTATTGAGACTATTAATTTCTATTGTTTCCTTATAATGAACTTATATATCAATTTTATCATCAAAATGTCTAAAAGTACAACTATGAAATAAATTTTAATTGGTTCAATTCCTTTATTCCTTAAAAAAAAATTGGCCAAAAGGTCCTACCTTGTAAAATATTTTGGCCAAAACGTCCGTGGCCAAAACGTCCTGGCCAAAACGTCCGTGGCCAAAACGTCCGTCCACCGAACAGCACATAGGGCTTCAGGATGCCGTCCGTGGCAGCCAAATCGGCATCAGTATCCAATTTTAATCGGTCAGTCTGAACTTAATTCAATTCAAACATTTTCCCCCAATTTATACAGTGTAAGAAAATTGATTGACCTTTTTAATTGTTTTATTAATTCTAACGAGCACCTTATCATTTTCTCATTATATTGACTGAAAGTTGGATTTTAAATTAAAATATGTGAAGTTACGACTTTGTTGTCAAATAATTTCGTTTTTTAGGATTCTTTGGGCTAATATTTGACATGTAGGTACCCAAATATATGATCAGCATAGCACACTATAGCTGTGAAGCGCTTTAACACAAAACAAAAATATGGAAAAAGTATGACCTACCCAGTACATCCGCCATTTATAGATGATACTGTCCGAGGATTGCAACGGCCCGAGTGATAGCAGGTAATAGGGTGTGATAGTGCGAATACCGTATATATCAACGACTTACGGTAACTTAGCTACAAGCATGGTATTGCATAGATGATAATGGAGAGTATTTATTTACATGTATTAGCAATGTGAGGCCACCGGCCCAAACTACATGTACCATGATAGATGGTACATGATGGCAATAAAACGATATTCTAGAAACCATTCATGCCAACATTCTGCTAAGTATTTACCTTCTATACATCGACGCTTTTCTTCAAAAACCCCGTATCTGCAGCTTAAAACAAGCTGCAGATACGAGGTTTTTGCAGAAAAGCGACGACATACCAGTTACTGTATTCCATTGTTTTCAAAATATTATTCTCTTTAAGATCTAGGCCTATAATGTTCAGTCTTCAAGTTTGCCGCTTTTGAACTTTGAAAAGATCATGTTTCTCTTTCTTTTTTTCTTGTTCATTTGGAAGATGTTGTAGATGACAATTTTAAATAAATGATTTTTTTCATTTGTCTCCATAGATACAAAACATTATGTGAAATGAAGAAATTGCTTGTCGTATTTTTTTTAGATTTTCCACAATGTTTACTATAGCCTTTATCATGTTGGTCGTCATGAAGCTTTAATGTATGGCCATGGGCTAAATGGTACATTTTTCCTACAGGTGAGAAGTATATAGGCGATAGCTGTACAACAGTGACTGACTGTGTGGCACCCAACTCTCAATGTCTACATGGTACTTGTAAATGTATGCATGGATACAGTTTGAACCATTCAAAGTTTGTTTTGTTGTTTTTTTCTACAGGTGAGAACTATATAGGTGACAGCTGTACAACAGTGACTGACTGTGTGGCACCCAACTCTCAATGTCTGCAGGGTACTTGTAAATGTATGCATGGATACAGTTTGAACCATTCAAAGTGTGTTGTTGTTTTTTCATACAGGTGAGAACTATATAGGTGACAGCTGTACAACAGTGACTGACTGTGTCGCACCCAACTCTCAATGTCTGCAGGGTACTTGTAAATGTATGCATGGCTTCAGTTTGAACCATTCAAAGTTTGTTTTGTTGTTTTTTTCTACAGGTGAGAACTATATAGGTGACAGCTGTACAACAGTGACTGACTGTGTCGCACCCAACTCTCAATGTCTGCATGGTACTTGTAAATGTATGCATGGCTTCAGTTTGAACCATTCAAAGTTTGTTTTGTTGTTTTTTTCTACAGGTGAGAACTATATAGGTGACAGCTGTACAACAGTGACTGACTGTGTCGCACCCAACTCTCAATGTCTGCAGGGTACTTGTAAATGTATGCATGGATACAGTTTGAACCATTCAAAGTTTGTTGTTGTTTTTCTACAGGTGAGAACTATATAGGTGACAGCTGTACAACAGTGACTGACTGTGTCGCACCCAACTCTCAATGTCTACATGGTACTTGTAAATGTATGCATGGATACAGTTTGAACCATTCAAAGTTTGTTGTGTTTTTCCTACAGGTGAGAACTATATAGGCGATAGCTGTACAACAATGACTGACTGTGTCGCACCCAACTCTCAATGTCTGCAGGGAACTTGTAAATGTATGCATGGATACAGTTTGAACCATTCAAAGTTTGTTTTGTTTTCCCCTACAGGTGAGAACTATATAGGTGACAGCTGTACAACAGTGACTAATTGTGTGGCACCCAACTCTCAATGTCTGCATGGTACTTGTAAATGTTTGCATGGATACAGTTTGAACCATTCAAAGTTTGTTGTGTTTTTCCTACAGGTGAGAACTATATAGGTGACAGCTGTACAACAGTGACTGACTGTGTCGCACCCAACTCTCAATGTCTGCAGGGAACTTGTAAATGTATGCATGGCTTCAGTTTGAACCATTCAAAGTTTGTTTTGTTGTTTTTTTCTACAGGTGAGAACTATATAGGTGACAGCTGTACAACAGTGACTGACTGTGTCGCACCCAACTCTCAATGTCTACATGGTACTTGTAAATGTATGCATGGATACAGTTTGAACCATTCAAAGTTTGTTTTGTTTTTTTCTACAGGTGAGAACTATATAGGTGACAGCTGTACAACAGTGACTGACTGTGTCGCACCCAACTCTCAATGTCTACATGGTACTTGTAAATGTATGCATGGATACAGTTTGAACCATTCAAAGTTTGTTTTGTTGTTCCCTACAGGTGAGAACTATATAGGTGATAGCTGTACAACAGTGACTGACTGTGTGGCACCCAACTCTCAATGTCTGTATGGTACTTGTAAATGTATGCATGGATACAGTTTGAACCATTCAAAGTTTGTTGTTGTTTTCCCTACAGGTGAGAACTATATAGGTGACAGCTGTACAACAGTGACTGACTGTGTCGCACCCAACTCTCAATGTCTGCATGGTACTTGTAAATGTATGCATGGATACAGTTTGAACCATTCAAAGTTTGTTTTGTTGTTTTTCCCCCTACATGTGAGAACTATATAGGCGACCGCTGTACGACAGTGGCTAACTGTGTGGCACCCAACTATCAATGTCTGCAGGGTACTTGTAAATGTTTGCATGGCTTCAGTTTGAACCATTCAAAGTTTGTTTTGTTGTTTTTCCCCCTACATGTGAGAACTATATAGGCGACCGCTGTACGACAGTGGCTAACTGTGTGGCACCCAACTATCAATGTCTGCAGGGTACTTGTAAATGTTTGCATGGCTTCAGTTTGAACCATTCAAAGTTTGTTTTGTTGTTTTTCCCCCTACATGTGAGAACTATATAGGCGACCGCTGTACGACAGTGGCTAACTGTGTGGCACCCAACTATCAATGTCTGCAGGGTACTTGTAAATGTTTGCATGGCTTCAGTTTGAACCATTCAAAGTTTGTTTTGTTGTTCCCTACAGGTGAGAACTATATAGGTGACAGCTGTACAACAGTGACTGACTGTGTCGCACCCAACTCTCAATGTCTACATGGTACTTGTAAATGTATGCATGGATACAGTTTGAACCATTCAAAGTTTGTTGTTGTTTTTCTACAGGTGAGAACTATATAGGTGACAGCTGTACAACAGTGACTGACTGTGTGGCACCCAACTCTCAATGTCTGCATGGTACTTGTAAATGTATGCATGGATACAGTTTGAACCATTCAAAGTTTGTTTTGTTTTTTCTACAGGTGAGAACTATATAGGTGACAGCTGTACAACAGTGACTGACTGTGTCGCACCCAACTCTCAATGTCTGCAGGGTACTTGTAAATGTTTGCATGGCTTATACAGTTTGAACCATTCAAAGTTTGTTTTGTTGTTGTTTTTTCTACAGGTGAGAACTATATAGGTGACAGCTGTACAACAGTGACTGACTGTGTGGCACCCAACTCTCAATGTCTGCAGGGTACTTGTAAATGTATGCATGGATACAGTTTGAACCATTCAAAGTTTGTTTTGTTTTCTTCTACAGGTGAGAACTATATAGGTGACAGCTGTACAACAGTGACTGACTGTGTCGCACCCAACTCTCAATGTCTGCAGGGAACTTGTAAATGTATGCATGGATACAGTTTGAACCATTCAAAGTTTGTTGTTGTGTTTTTCTACAGGTGAGAACTATATAGGTGACAGCTGTACAACAGTGACTGACTGTGTCGCACCCAACTCTCAATGTCTGCAGGGTACTTGTAAATGTATGCATGGATACAGTTTGAACCATTCAAAGTGTGTTGTTGTGTTTTTCTACAGGTGAGAACTATATAGGTGACAGCTGTACAACAGTGACTGACTGTGTCGCACCCAACTCTCAATGTCTGCAGGGTACTTGTAAATGTATGCATGGATACAGTTTGAACCATTCAAAGTTTGTTTTGTTGTTTTCCTACATGTGAGAACTATATAGGTGACAGCTGTACAACAGTGACTGATTGTGTCGCACCCAACTCTCAATGTCTACATGGTACTTGTAAATGTATGCATGGATACAGTTTGAACCATTCAAAGTTTGTTTTGTTTTCCCCTACATGTGAGAACTATATAGGTGACAGCTGTACAACAGTGACTGACTGTGTCGCACCCAACTCTCAATGTCTGCATGGTACTTGTAAATGTATGCATGGATACAGTTTGAACCATTCAAAGTTTGTTTTGTTTTTTTCTACAGGTGAGAACTATATAGGTGACAGCTGTACAACAGTGACTGACTGTGTAGCACCCAACTCTCAATGTCTACATGGTACTTGTCTGTGTATGCATGGATACAGTTTGAACCATTCAAAGTTTGTGTTGTTTTGTTTTCTTCTACAGGTGAGAACTATATAGGCGATAGCTGTACAACAGTGACTGACTGTGTCGCACCCAACTCTCAATGTCTGCATGGTACTTGTAAATGTATGCATGGATACAGTTTGAACCATTCAAAGTTTGTTTTGTTTTTTCTACAGGTGAGAACTATATAGGTGACAGCTGTACAACAGTGACTGACTGTGTGGCACCCAACTCTCAATGTCTGCATGGTACTTGTAAATGTATGCATGGATACAGTTTGAACCATTCAAAGTTTGTTTTGTTTTTCCTACAGGTGAGAACTATATAGGTGACAGCTGTACAACAGTGACTGACTGTGTCGCACCCAACTCTCAATGTCTGCATGGTACTTGTAAATGTATGCATGGATACAGTTTGAACCATTCAAAGTTTGTTTTGTTGTTCCCTACATGTGAGAACTATATAGGTGACAGCTGTACAACAGTGACTGACTGTGTGGCACCCAACTCTCAATGTCTGCAGGGTACTTGTAAATGTATGCATGGATACAGTTTGAACCCTTCAACGTATCAATGTACACCGTGTAAGTTGATATTTTCAATTCGTTTCGTGAATGTATTAGCTGGAATCTTTTTAGTCCAGCATAAATCTAGATCAGACTACTTTTACACACACAGTCTGACCAAATCCAATGTTGTTTTGTTTCTTTACTCTCTATGCCTGTATAGAACGCCCATGTCTGCATGATTTCAGCTGAAACTTTTCAACTTACCATTGTGTGCCATAAAAGTTAAAAAAAATCAAACGCATCAGCACGCAATTTGGAAAGGAAAGTCCCGAAACCAAAGAAATGAACAACAGATGTGACCAAGTAGCAGTTGCTAGATATTGCATGCACACGTAGTATAGGCACTTTAGGTAGATAAACATTTAACATTCAGAGAAAACGTCTTAGGAGTGAACATTTTCGACGTTAGTCAATATGTACAGACTGATTGAGGTCGACAACCTTTTTTATCGGGCACTTTTTAAGATATCCGTCACATTCAACAAGTCTCTGACATTTTCACACCTCTGCTTCAAAACATTTTCAACTCGGTCACGTGTTAAAATATTTTTTGTTGTTGTTTTACGTGATTTCCAGCTTTAAATCAATAATATCGCTACTTTTCAACGAAAACCTCGCAACTGCAGCTTAAAAACAAGCTGCAGTTGCGAGGTTTTTGTTGAAAAGCGACGATAGGCCTATATATACTAGAACAAAAAAGATACGCAACCCCAATTTTTCGTAATATTTTCGACAAAATATGTTTTTAATGGATATTGAGTACATTTTTAATATACCTGCATCCATACGCATAGATATTGTGTCATTTTTTCAGGTTTCGTAAATTCATCACGTGATTCATAGTAAATTGTTAAAAACTGATTTTCCCCCTGTCGTGGTTTCTAAATGACTACTATCATAACAAATTTTCTTCAAACACAAGCTAAAACATAGACCAAGAAGATGCCAAAGCGTTCATAGACTTCTCACTACCCTACGCATAGCACGGCTGTGCCAAAATCAGCGCCAGTCTGCAGTACGGATTTTGTTTGTTTGAAAAAGTCAAAATGTTGTTGCAAAGCATTGATGGGGCAACAAATCGACACATTTTCGAATGTTTGCGCTGTTGGCTCTCAATGGGACCACAACTGAACGAGCACGGAGCGGACGTGCAAGAGATATGACGTCTGCACGGTGTATAATCACGTGACTTAGAAGTTCCGATAATCTTCGATAACTTTGTCAATACTTGACCAATTTGAATTCGGTTTGAAGCAGAGAAGGCGGGAAAATGTCAGGAATAACCTGGAAGCGTGGATTTTTGAAAAATCAACTGATGAAAAAGTTATTGAAGATAAACACAAAATTTGGTTTATCTTCAATAACTTTTTTATAAGTTTAACGGTTTTCAAGCTCATCTAATGCGTGACGGCTGTCCACCTTCTCTGCTTCAAACCGAATTCAAATCGGTCAATTTTTAACAAAGTTGTTAAAGATTTTCTGAAATTGTTGCATCACGTGATTATCCACCGTGGTCTAGGCAGAACCGTATCATCAGGTTATCGCCAGCTACGGGATAGGTTCAAGAATGCAATGGAGACCGCTAATAAATCGCATGGACTTCACAACATTCGAAAATCGGTCCAAACTGAACGAAAGAGAATGTGTTTTTCAACCTACATACACTTTTTTTTGTCAAACTGTGTTGACGCCCGGTGTAAACCGGGTGTTTTCTTATTAATGGAATTTACTACAAACAAGATTTTGTGGAATTTATAAGGTGAAATGTTAATGCTTTAGATGTATTACATTTTGTTCAAATCTGTTTTGTTGTCTTTGCGTAAGAAGGAATTGAAAAGGAAGTTGCGTTTCTTTTTTTGCCTAGTATATAATGAAACTTTTCTTGCAGATTGTACCACGTACGGGAACGATTTTCTGGAAGCACGTGACTTCTACATTGCTAACCTGAACAGAAACGAATATGACGGTATGAGTCTGTCCGAATGTATGTCGGCGTGTCGTAACCGCACGGATTACACGTGCCGATCACTGGAATATCGCTGGTCAATCAGCCGATGTCATCTGAGCGACATCACTTACCTCGATCATCCAGATCAGTTTTATGAAGATACTGCCAACACGTACACTATTTCATATTTCCAGCGTGATTGTAAATTTTAGCCTCGCTAACATTTTTCGAAACGAAGCGACAAATTTTGTACCGTCAAAATTCAAAAGTAATGATTTATGCAGGCAAACTTTTGAAACAATTGAGAGAGAGTGTGATCATAATTACCTGCAACGGACTAACCACCACCATCATCAACAACACAACAACAACAACAACAATGAAAAGAAGTTTTGAACATTGGCAAAAAAGATTCCTTTGAATAGACTGAGTGTTTTAATAGCGAAACCTAGCGAAACCTGCGGGGGATGTTAAGAGATAGCCACTCCAAGACCACCCCCACTCCCCGATTGATCGACCGCATTCAATCTAATTGTCGCTTGGTCAATACCCCTTGTGATATACATTGAACAAAGTATTGTATTCACCAGCTTCCTTTTTTCCTCCATGAAGTAACTTTTAATTTGGAACGGTCCAAATTTTTGCCGCCTAGGAAAGGGTAAACATATCAAATAATATATACATGTATAAAGGCCTATAATTTAACAACTTTTTGAATTTCTTCTCGTTATATTTCATATGTTTCACGATGACATATACTTATAAAATGCAAACCCCGATGCCGCTATAACTGTAACTGCGGTACCATAGACAAGCGTCGATCTTAGGTTGGACGCCTAAAATTTTGTTGTTCCTTCTTCGTCCTTTATCTTATCTTGACAGACATTTTGTTTAATATCCGCCGGTTCTTGGCGTTTTTGTGCATCAACTCTGAGGTCTTTCATTGCTTTATTTTCTATTGTAGAAACCTTGGAACATTCAGCACTTTCAATGGATTGATCTTGTTTTTTCCTTGGTTTATCATCATTATTTTCCGGCACTGTTGTAGTTGTGACTGCATATACTGAATACTGATCAAAGTAGACAACATCGTTAATTGCATCCTGAATAACCTGTGGTACATCTCTTGTATCATAGGTTTTCACACCAGTAACAATTTCACGAGAGAATGTGGCCGATTTCTTCTTTGTTTCGGTTGAATATGGTTCTTCTTCACCCGGTTTTCTTTTAGGACAAGTATCATCATCATCATCACCATCATCATAATACTTCTTCTTTCGACGGATGGCATTTTGACGTTTTAGCAGACATCCAGAGTTTTTAATCATATAATCGTATGTGTTATTAATTTCTTGTGTTTCTTCTTCGTTGTTTGTTTGGTTAGCTTTTGTTTGATCATTTCTAATTTCAGTATTACCAATATCTGTAAGATCACTGTTTTGACCAGTGCCAGCTTTATCATTTTCGATATATGTGATTATTTCTCTCACACCCCAAGGTGCTTCAATAGCTACATTCCCTGTCTGGACCTCTAAACTTGTTGTTCTGTTGTCGCATTCCTCCCACCTGACCACGTGCATTATACTCCGCGAGGACTCCTCGATCACCACAAGTTTCCACTCGAACTCCTCGCCTGTAGGCAAACTGACGCAACCTTTCCAACACCCCAGTGAATGTTGAACAAGCCAGAGACATTGTTCAGGATTCCAGTGCCCTAAACACGGGGTTGAACCTATAACCCCGATATGGTTGGTGGAGCTGTGGACGTCATAATGGGTTCGGAAGGTCACCGCTACACGGGTCATATGGCTAACCCCTGTAATGTACACATCATCAGATACGTTCAGAAATGTCGTAACTACGTATTAGATAGAGGATGTATAGTAGATTCTACGCGATAAGCGTTCAAAAAGCACAGCCTTTGAACGTTTATGTCGCGTAGAATCTACTATACAGACTCTATCTGACTTAGTGTTCGTCAACCAATGCGCTTCTACTGTCATTTTTCCAAAAATTACATCATTTTCCCAAGAATTGCATCATTTTTCATAACTGCACAGGAAACGGGGGCGTGGCTATGTATACTCAGTTCCAAAAGAAAGTGTGCACTTTTAAATTTTGAATATCTCGAAAAGTATACCGTCTACCACAAGGAAATTTTGTACGACGCATCTCAAGACTATTGACAAACGATATATTGATGAAAAATCACATAGCACGCACGAATTTTCGGCTTGATTACGATTTTGTATTTTTAGTGTTTTACGTATGCCTCACGTGCTGGATGAGTTATCGATCAGAAATTACACTCGCTGCATTCCTTTTGGCATATCGTAGCATAAAATCACATGTTCATGCTCATTACATTTGTACATAGTGCATTAGCGTGAAACGAAGTAGGCCCTACACATCCTCAGTAGGGCCTACTACGATAACATACACTGTCAGAAACCAATTTGATAAAATTCTCTGTTTCTGAAGTTGATTAACCCTTTCCCAAACAAGACCTGGATTTGACGTCCCTATTAGAAAAGGCTTGGGAAAAGATTGAAACAAAAGAAGAAACTGCTGATAGCCAGCAGTTTCTCCTTTTGTCTCAATATTTTCTATGCCATATTTTACCCAAATTCTATCTTGAGTAACCTCCATTTTGTCATTTGTGGCAGTTTTTGAATTAGATCACCCTAAAATTTTGTTGTCTGGGAAAGGGTTAAGACATTTGAGTCACGGCTTTGTGTCTTTATCCTGCATTTGGAAAATATGTAGCACATAAAGGAACTTACAGGTGGTAACCACGGACATTTTCTACATATCACTCACTTTCGTTATCAAAAATGCTCGGTAAGGATGCATTTTTCGTAAATACTCATTTAAATACTAAATTCCATATTGAATGACTAAAGAATGTGCCCGCCTTACTCTTTGACTTATTTTGAAACAAAAGATCTCCACTCAATTACTCGATAAAAGTTGATATTAATCGCATAAAGTGATATTAAAAATTTGTTACGGCATGCGACAGAAGAAAGTTCGATATAAAATCACTTTTTATCAATGATTCCGTGGGACCAACTTGCCCCGTCAAAAATGGACCAATTTGCCCCGACCATACCACACTGTAAATATTCACTCATTACCCGATCGCCATGGGATAAAGAAAAAGAACAGACATGCTGTTGAATTCCATAGATAATTAGCTTTCTAAAAATGTATAAAATGTGCATGTTACTAGATACATAGAGAAGGCAAAAACAAAAATATGCAGGTGCGAGAAAGTTACTTTTGTGGCACAAAATCAGAATTTCTGTTCTAACTTTTTAAGGCGATCAGAGACAGCTATGTTGTTTTCTTCAGTAAATTTGTTGTAATCAAGGATTATGTAGTGCCCAATACTGTCGTCATAACTGTTATCACTTTAGAGAAAATGCACTTGGACCAACTTGCCCCATGGACCAACTAGCCCCGGTCTCCCCTACTCCCTAAATTGCCATTAACTTTGTAAAAATTAAGGTAAAGGTAAAACGCAAAAGTGCACATCTCTTTTGGAACTGAGTATATATCCGTGACATAAACTGACCGGCAGTGCGTTTATGTGAAATATAGCGCCGAAATTTTTCAAATATACTGCAATTTCATTGGTTCAAAAACTAGGACGAACACTAAAGCTAGAAAAAGCACATAAACGTCATTTTCGAAAAAAAAATCTGCCGACGAAAAAAAAATAAGTTCAAAATACGAAGTCAATAGGAATTTACAGAAAAATCAACTTCGTGAGCCCACTCAGTAAAAGCTTAAAAACTAGCCTACATTACCCCATTGGTCCTTCCTTGGCTGTCCGACCGACCGACCGTCACCACACCTTCCTCGTCCTACCTATGCGTCGTTACCATTGTCTTTAGCGTTATCTCGACGTTGTCGACGTTGTATCGATCGATGACGTCATAACGTTTCAGAAGATGGTCCTATCTGGTACCGCGGTACGTAAGAGGGTCGTTCTAAAACGTCCGTGGATATTTTGCAAAACGTTTACTTTACTGGCATATAAGTGCCGAAATTAAAGTGACACTTCACATTCATTTTTTCTAAATTTTACTTTTACTTTTATCTGAAATAGCAATTTTTCTCATGCAAATTCTGAAGATTTCAAGCCAAATATTGAACCGTTTACGAGAAATATATACTTTTGTGCTGGAATAATACAAATTGTTGTGAACAACAGTTCAGATTTATATGGAATTTCTGTCTTAACTTTAAAGGTGTATTTTCCGCTTACAAATAACAACTTCAAAAAACTGATAGCACTTTTACGCATTAGAATAACCAATCTGTGCATCAAGACATACTTTGAAAAAATGAAATTGGAATGTTATGTTCCTTTAGATTATTGTAGATTGTGCAGTAGTCTGACAGGATGTTCTAAAAAGGTCAATAAGGACCCTTCCGTGACCCAGCCCGATTTTCTTCATTTTCGCCACACATGACCACTAACATATTGACCTTATGTAGGCAAAGTATCAACTTGAACGGAGCATTGGTTTGGAAGATATATTAAATCAAAGTGGGTGGGGTAAGTCACTCACTATGCCAACAGTTGGTAATCAATTTCTTATACAGTTTTACTAGCAATTTATATCTTGAAAACTTGTAATGCAGTGAAATATATGTATCATGCACTTTGAATACACGTTGTTGTTTATTCCATTGAATGTCATGTACAGGAGAAAAGGGACATTAAACACGAGTATGAATTTTTAGGATTTTTGGATGGACTAACTTTACAAAAAAACACAAGTGACAACGGGCTTTTATTTCTAATTTCATTTGATTTAACTTTCTGGTGGTGAATGAAGATATAGATCTATAACCATAATTTGTAATATGAAAATTTTCAAAATTGCTTTGTTTATTTTGGATTACTTGCCCTTGACTTCTTGATAAAAATGCCGAAAATTATAAGAAGTACTATTTCGTTTCTAAACCAAACATTTCTTTATAAATCACCATAAAATACAAATAAGAGGACGATATGAGCCTTATGTACACAAAAACATCAGGTAAAGAGGTTGCAATTGCTATCTTAACAGAGTGGGTGGGGTAATATGCTCTAAAATTAAGCGTGAAACAGACATGATTTTTAATAGTCAGAATTGCTTGTTTAGCATCTTAAATATATGGTAACGTTATTACTAGCTCATCTGAGCACAAAATGCCCAAGTTGAGCTATTTTGATCGCTTTTCGTCCGTCGTCTGTCTCTCTATCTGTCAATCTGTCTGTTCTTAATTTGGTGTTTACATTCTAGCATCCGCATAATTATATAAGCCAATTTTGGAATAAACAACAACGTGTATTCAAAAAGCATGATACATATATTTCACTGCATCACAAGTTTTTAAGATATAAATTGCTAGTAAAACTGTATAAGAAATTGATTACCATTTTTTGGCATAGTGAGTGACTTACCCCACCCACTTTGATTTAATATATCTTCCAAACCAATGCTCCGTTCAAGTTGATACTTTGCCTAAATAAGGTCAATATGTTAGTGGTCATGTGTGGCGAAAACGAAGAAAATCGGGCTGGGTCACGGAAGGGGCCTTATTGACACTCATCCTTTCAGCACTATATATTTAAGGGATTTTGCCATTTTAAAATACCTCAGACGTCATTCCGGGGCAAATGTACAATGGTGTTGACGTCACGTAAAATATAGAATGATGATGTATGGTTTTTGTCTTCACTCACCGTCAAGTTTATTTTGCAAGGCAAATTAGTTAATCTGAGGCCTGTTTCATCAAAACATTTAAGACGTTTTTTTGACTTACCGACGACTTACGACAAGTTTAGGGTAAGAAACGCGTATCGCCATTCTATCAAAACCTGGGTTATGCGATTGTTGTGTTTAGCGATTTTTAAGACATTGGTAAGTCAAAAATACGACTTAAATGTTTTGATGAAACAGGCCCCAGGTGATGATTTCTCAACGGCAGCACAAGCGATTTCAAGTGTCTTCGAATTTCAATATCGATGGCTCAGCTATATATTTTTCAACTGACCTCGCCATTATGGTTGTTGCTGTATTTTCGGGTCACAGGAAGACGTAAACTACGATCGTCATACAATGTGTAGTTTTCGAGAGAAGTATGTTCAAATCGGGTCGGTAGTGAATTCGTATACCAGGTTTATTAAGTCAAATGGACTGATTTTTTGTCAGAAATCAGCCGGTGTTGTCGGGCCCATGACATCATCCGAGTTAAATGCGAATCAATGAGAAAAAAGCAATTTCTTCGTTTTCCAAAGCTTGTAGTTGTAGGGCGTCAAAAGGTGCCACTGTGTAGTAATGGGTTAGGATTTATTTCAATTTTGTCCAGATCAGCTTGCGCCAAAGGACAGTACAGTTGTAGCACAAAATGATTGGGGCGAATGCAGATTATGCTGATTTTCATCATTTTATACTTTTGTCTCGGTTTCTTCCTAACGTTTCGGTTGGGGATGTCAAAACTAGGCTTTGATTGAAAAATGAATAAGTTGCATTTTCTGATTTTTTTAACCAAATTGTGCACTCATAATTCTTGATAAATAAAAAAAATCTTATATCCTATATTCAAGAGGCGTAAACACCAAGTTTTGCTTGGGAAAGGATTAATACAGGTTAACCTTTCACATACAATGATGCACATAGCCTATTATTCGAAAAAGAATGGGGACAATTAGACAAAGGAAGAAGAAGACACTGACAATCAGGATTTTCTGCTTCTGCCTCAACATTTTCTCTGCCATCAAGTGCATATAGACTCATTCATATCTTAATCAGTATCTATTTTGCCATTTTGCAGTAGCTTTCAAATTGGACCGACCTAAAATCATGTTGTTTGAAAAAGGGTTGAATGATAAATAAGGTCATAGCCCTACAAGATGACATTGAAAGCTGCATAATCTGCACATATGGCTGATTTTCTTCAAAACCTCGCAACTACAGGACTAAACAAGCTGCAGTTACGAGGTTTATGATGAAATGCGACGCCAAATTGCACACAATGACGCAGCTGTATCGTGTACAATGATAACCAACGCGTGTCCTAGTGATGATGATATTTGTCTCCACATCATGAAAAAAGCTAAATGAAAATAGATCTAGATCTATATGGAAATCATCGCCCTCGATCAGACTACACAGACATGGATCAGCGTCGAAAACCACGGGATATTTGTCTTTCTTCTTTCAGTGTCTGAAAAAACAGAATCCAGCTTAAAAGTGGAGATGCTGGTAACAAGCATTCCGTCGCTTTTCAACAAAAACCTCGTAACTGCAGCTTAAAACAAGCTGCAGTTACGAGGTTTTCGTTGAAAAGCATCGATTTTCTCCATTTTCCACGCAATGTGTGATGTGCCACACATACGTGTATTTACATTCTCGTAACTTCTATTTTGTCGTCAGACGCAGTTTTGAATTATTTCAAATCATTGTCACCTGTGAGTAACTAGACCTAGTTTTTTGGCATTCCGAGATTATACAGCAACAGCAGCAGCATTACCACCACCACCACCACCACCACCACCAACAACAACAACAAAACCTTGAGACAAACGAAGAGAATACAGATAGCCAATATTTTCTCATTTTGTCTCAATATTTTTCTTGTTAAATTGCAAAAAAAATCTCTATAAATATCCATTTTTTGTATTCAGTAGCTTTCTTATTTGAACAGTCTGTCATGAGATATAATAGGCTGTCTTGCGTAGGCCTACGTACGTCATCATTTATGAGCTTGGTCCATTCCAAGATCACAAACTCACTGTGTTGTAAGTTGTACGTTAGATTTGTGTAGTTTGTACGGAAGTTTTGAGTGGTCAATCAAAGATGGCGTCCGTGGAAAATCGTTAGAGGTGGGTGTCTTAGTTTTTCGTCGATGATTTTCTTAAATGGCCATATCTTGTCTTGATACTGATATCATCGTACAGGAGAAATGTATACCTATTAACGGTGCTATATAGCCAAGTACCAGTGTTGTCCTATCGTACTCAGTCGTTGTGCATAGACAGCCCGACACGGAAAACTTTTTTCGAAGCGAGAAAGTTGCCATTTTAAGGATGATTACATAGTACACAGCGAACTAGGGAACAAACTATTGCTCTAACTTGGATGTTTTTAACATGCTCTTTTCAATGGTTACCGTTATTGTACACAAAAATGTCCAGAATGACCACAAACGCTGTGTTTACTAAATGGCCAAACAACGGTGTAGTCCCAGTGAAAATATGCAGACACAACGGTGCAGTTTCTGTGTTTTATGTACGGTGTAGTTATTATTTTCACATCAAGTTGTGAACGGTGTAGACTTGGTATGTTGTATAGGGCGAACTGGCTCTAACCGCTAGCAGATCATCTGCACATCTGATTTATCTCCCTCAAATACTTTGGTCTTTAAAACGCAGTTCTTTCCCTTGATAAAAACGCCGACATCCTCAAAGTAAACGAAAACAAAAGTTAAGGAAATATGCCGTTTTCTCTTTTCTTCATTCACATAAGCCTAAAACAGTTCAATGTATGTTTAATTTGATTTTCAGAAGACCTTTTTATTTGTTATTTGTTATTGAAAAAAAAAAAAACATCTGCCGGACATGATAATCACAAGGAATACCATCACAAAATATTAAACAAGTCATACGATAACAGTCATTTTAGAGCCATGTTTAGTGACTTACCCTAAGATGTGGGTGCAATGGCAAGTTTCTTGTTCATCCGTTCATTTGATTTGTAGATTCAAAATTTCGGTTCTGACTTTGAATTTTTCTTTGTAACTGTTTTAATTGGTTATTACAATCAATTCTTGTGATTAATGAAATGATTTCAACTCAATGAGTATGATAATTATTGATCGACATGTATCCACTTTTCAAATTGACCCCTCATTGAAAAGTCTGATTTTATCAAAAATAAAGGATTCCATCAACAAAAAAAATATAAATAACAAAACATAAATTATAAATTTGTTTCATAAACATTTGGGCCTTTTTTCGTCTTGTTCGACTTAAAGTAATTAAGTCTTGAAAATAGAATTACGGAACTGCAAAATTCATTTAGGAATTTTCATACCTAATTAACATCTTCTTCAGGATTGACAATTTTCTGACCAAGATTTTTTGGGCCCACTCATAAAATGTAACCATTTGCAATGAAAAAGACAATATTCTATTCGCCAAAACCGTTTGACTATTGGAGTAAAACGCATTGAAGTACTTCCAAGAGAGTAGAACTTACATCCATAAATAAATGAAATGCAATGTTTTCCATCGATAACCGACCTTCATTGACCAAGATAAACAATTACCAAGTTTATCAACGCTTCTCAATGACTTAATCACATCTGGGAACAAACTGTTCATTTCAGCCAGTGTTTTTATGTCTCGTGGGGAAAGAGAAGAGTCCTATCCGTATCATCTGTTTCAGTAGCCTACGTCCAATGGAATTATCAGGAATTAAGGTCGGAGCTTTTTGAACGAATTTATGGGGTGTTGAACTTCGTAATTTTTTTATGTACTGGACTCATGCATTTAAAATCCGGGATATCATCGATAGAAAGATTGTTAACCCCAAAATCCTTTTTTCTACGTTGATGAGGTCTATCTTGTGTATTCTATGCTCGCAAATGGGGATGACGTCCTATTCTGACTTCTTGATAATATTCGGAATTATACTGAAGTTCAGAGTTTTCAAACCTGTTTGATGTGTCTGATCATTGATCTCCCTCCTGCGCACTTTTAATATCTGGCTGGAATGGTCCTGTTCCGAATGCTTCACAACCTTTTCGAAACTTCCTTCGAAATGACAATAGTAACAAGTCAACAGCATGGAACTAAAAAAAAAAAAAGAAAAAAGAAAACAGACGCCGGCAGATTCTAGATTCTTTCTATATTCTGATTAAAGTATATTTTGTAGACATATTGTCACCTTTGCTGCAAAGCAGTTACAAGCCAGTCACATATCTACATAATTGTTGAAGAATTTCGGTAGTAATTGTAAAACATGATTCTCAGCCGTGAAAACGTTATCATTAAACATTACTATATTATCATTCGAGAAATAATACGTTCTGTATTGCTTCAAGTCTACACCGTTCACAACTGCATTATGTCTACACCGTTCACAATTTGTTATGAAAATATAACCACACCGTACATAAAACACAGAAACTGCACCGTTGTGTCTGCATATTTTCACTGAGACTACACCGTTGTTTGGCCATTTAGTAAACACGGTGTTTGTGGACATTCTGGACATTTTTGTGTAAAATAACGGTAACCATAGAAAAGAGCATGTTAAAAACATCCAAGTTAGAGCAATAGTTTGTTCCCTAGTTCGCGGATTACTATGTAATCATCCTTAAAAGGGCAACTTTCTCGCTTCGAAATTTTTTTTCCGTGTTGGGCTGTCTTTGCACAACGACTGAGTACGATAGGACAACACTGGTAATTTGATATATAGAATCGTTGATAGGTATACATTTCCCCTGTATAATGATATCAGTATCAAGGCAAGGCACGACCGTTTAAGAAATTTATCAATGAAAAACTATGACACCTACCTCTCATACTGTATCGTTGTCGCCATCTTTGAATGACTGCACAAACCTAACGTACAACTTACAACACAGTGAAACTGTCCAAATTCAAATGTGTTGCAGACGACGGTATTTAGTGTTAATCCGACTGCCAGAATGAATTTTCTCTATGATAGGCTAGGGTGGGAAATATTGAAGAAAAGGGAGAAATACCGTTTATCGGCAAAGTGAATGGACAAGTTTCCAATAAATCCCCCCCCCACACACACACACACACGCAACAGCCTCCGGAAGTCGTCCTTAGAGGCAAAAGGCGAATTTTTTAAACCGGGTACGGTTGACTGTAAATCGAATAAAATAACAATCTTACCGGCTATTAACGAATTCATTCGATTTCATAGTTTTTGTTCAACTTAAAACTTCGCTTTATCGCTGTATAGGCTATTGAATGCACGTGCGCTTTATCGCTTGATATTGAATGCACGTGCGTCGTCATTGTTTTCTACGCATTTTTTGGGGAGCCTCGTTTTGATAATGTCGATTTGTTACTATTTTTAGTAACAATCCACATGTATACAATGTTAATTTCCCATAAACCCATTGTTTGCCTCCGGAAGTTAATTCGAGTCTTCTCTGATAAAAAAATCGCTCTTTGATATTTGGATGTCGCTATTTACATCAGAGCGCTGTCCCATTCAAAAACAAAAGAAAATTCCGACACAAGTGATGTCGCTGTGTTGGAATTTTCTTTTGTTTTTGAATGGGACAGCGTTCTGTTGTAAAGAGCGACATCCAAATATCATCGAGCGAATTTTCATCAGAGAAGACTCGGATTATCGGAAGTGTTCTGCGGGTACGGACTAAAACGTAAATGAAAGGAGTCTATTGAATTTTACTATTTTGGTCTTTTGGGTAGGAAAGAAATTTCTTCAGTTTCCACAATGCTTTCCGAAGCCATTATTGTGTAGGGAGTCAAAAAGATTTATTGCGTGGTAACGGATAAGGAAAGGGACCAGACACAAAAGTAAATGGCCAGGTCTAGCAAATTTTGAACTTCTAACTAAAGGTTCCCTTCTCCAACACTTTATTTTAAACCTGGTAATGCTAACACCGGAATGTTCCGGTCGCTTTGGCAGGCAGAATAGAACAAGACCAGCCTGCACGCAAGCGCAGTCTAGCCTTATTCTATACTGCCTGCTTCGTTTGTTTAATGACACTCATAATGTCAGGGGTTAAAAATAACTTGGAATAAAGATAAATCTATCAAGAACTTTTACTCATCCAAAAGTCAAAATCTAATAAACTTCAATTAACAAATAAATTCAATTTTTCACAAGTGTCCCTGTTTGTTTAAGTGATAAGATAAGTACATCGCGCCCCAAACTACCCTACTCTTATTAACTTTTGGATGGATTAACATACAGGGTCGAACTAAAACGGATTTATTTGCATTTATTCCATATTAAACTAGTGGTGCATAGTCCGAATCTTAAGGTAAGTAGATCTGCATCAGGCCTAGATGCATTTTGTACTTTCTCCGACTACTTTTGCCATTTGGTCAAATTCCTATGGGAGACCGGAAAACAATGGAGAAACCTTGTGGAGTAAAAAGAAAATAGCTTGCGGTCAGCATTTTCCGTGTTTGTACCAAAAATAATGGACTATTTTTACTAAGAACAATATATAGCCATTGTCTAGGAAATAACACTTAAAATTCAGTTAAGGCTATCATATTTTTAAGTTAAAATGTGCTTAAGTGCAGTCTGATAAGGATCTTTGTTGCTCTTGCAGTTGCTAGCGGCCACGAAAAATTTCTCAGATAACAACATGGATCTTAATAACACGGCTTGTATAGCCTACGCAGTATGGTCTGGATCCCATTGGTTCTCAAGTGCCGTAATCACGATGGATAATCACGTGACTCATAATTTCAGAAAATATTCAGTATTTTTGTTTTAATACTTGAGTTTTTTGAATTCGGTTTGAAGCAGAGGTGAGAAAATGCCAAGAATTAGAAGGATATTGTGGACTTTTGAAATATCTGCTGACAAAAAAGTAATTGAAGATCAACCAAAATTTTGGTTGATCTTCAATTACTTTTTTATCAGCTGATTTTTCTGAAAGTCATCACGTCCATCTAATGCGTGACGTCTGTCCACCTTCTCTGCTTCAAACCGAATTCAAATCGGTCCCGTATTAACACAATTATTGAAGATTTTCTGAAATGAATTGTATCACGTGATTATCTACCGTTATCCTTTTCCTAGATCCCGACTCATCTTTATTTTTGTTAGGTTCATCCCAAAGTATTCCAGTGGCGTAGGAAGGTTTATAATATTGGAGGGGGGGGGCAAATGTTAAAATGAATGGAAATATGGGTGTATTATGGGGGGGGGCATAGGGGGCCATGCCCCTTTTTCAAATTATTGGGGGAGGGTCTCTTCCTACGCCTATGTATTCGCATTTGCAGGAACATATAATACCATTAACCCTTTCCCAACAAGCAAATTTAAAGATTGGTCCGAAGGTGTTGCAGACGACTATTTCAAGTAGGGCCTAAATAACATTTTACGATATTTGTTCTTCAATTTTGCGTAGAAAACATTGTAGGAAATGTAGAAATATTTTGTCTCAAGCAATGAGGCTACTACTTTTTTCACGATGTTTCCCAAAGCCATTATCTTGTTGGGAGTCAAAAAGAGTAGGCTAGGCCTAATTGTGTGGGAATGGGTTAAGACGAGTCTGCATGTAGCCTAGATCCCTGTGCTGCCTACTCTCTTAAAACCGAGCACATTCTCTCTTCATTCCATTATGATAGAATCATATTTGATGGTTTAACCCTTTCCCAAAGGGCAAAATTTCCATTTCAAAAGCTGCTGCAGACGACAAAATGATCATTGTTTAAGATAGAATTTGTGTACAATATAGCATGGAAAATATTGAGACAAAAGGAGAAACTGCTGGTTATCAGCAGTTTCTTCTTTTGTCTCAATGTTTTCCCTAGCCTTTTCTATTAGGGACGCCAAACCAGGTCTTGTTTGGGAAAGGGTTAATCAATAGACCTCGGCTTTGGCGAGTATGTGCTGTCTGACCTTATTCTATACTGCCAGGTTGAGGACGACAATATAGCCTAGATGAGGTTTGGTGAAACAATAAGACAAAAGATGAAATTGCTGATAATGACAGACACTCAGACAGGCCCGTAAGAACAGGGGGCTAGGGGGGCTAAGCCCCCCAATGTTGGCCAAACGTACCGAATTTTCTAAATTTTACACTGAATTTTTTGGGAAAAACCGAATTAGCCCCTCCCCCCTATTCAGGACAAGGGCTTTAGCCCCCCCCCCCCCATATGAAATTGCTTCACTACGGGCCTGTATGATAATCATCATTTTCTTCTTTTACCTAAATATCTTATGCTTATGTGTTATTCATATTGTTCCATACTTCCATTTCTGTAAACATAAAGCTTGTTGTCTGCAGAAGCTTATTCTAATGCCTACAAATTGGAAGTCTAAATTTTCCTTGTTGGATAGGCCATAATGGTTAAGAAGCCAATTTGAGAGCTCTTGATGGACCAGCTCTTATTTAAAAGCTGCTACAGACGACAAAATAAATGTTGGTAGGCCTAAAGAGAAGAAATGTGTAGGCCTACAATATAGAACAGAAAACATTCAGACTAAGGGAGAAAATGTGGGTTCTCAGCTCTTTCTTCTTTTGTCTCAATATTTCTGGATCAAATTCCGGCTTTCGTAATTTGTTGAAAGGGAGAGATTAAGTTTCCTGTTGTAGATCTAGTTCTATTTTCCATGATTCACTTAAAAAATATATATCCTGCTGAACAGGTTTAATTAGATCTAATATCGTTTGGTAGGCTACCGTAGTATAAAAGGTCTCGGCGTTTAAACTCGATTAAAATTTTTTGTGGCGGGAAAGATTTAAATCAATTCCAGGTGAAAATAACTTCAAACAAATAATTAGTAAAATAGAAACTTGAACAAAATCTACCAAGATTTCTACAATAACGCATAATGAAGGTGTTTTTCGTGTATATTTACAGCATCGTTTGTTGATTAGTCCTACCTGTAGCAACAATAAGTTTACACTAACTGAGTGCAATCTACATGGTGTCACTTGGAGTTATTTTTGGAACCACTCTGTTGTTATCTGCGAAAAGTTGCGAAAGTTTTTGTCAATGGCGTCCCCGATTCTGTCAGATAGCAATTCTGAAGACACTTCATTCTCCGTAGAAGTACTCACAGAGCCTAAACCATCGCTGAAACAGAACGAGAGAGAAAGCAAAACATCGAAGGTAAGGATAAAAAAGTTGAGTTTTGTGACAAGGTGACATAAATCAATAATTTTGTTATCAGTAAAATTCGATCCAGCTTCTTGAGGTGGGTGGGGTTGATAAATTAAAGAGATGAAATCAATATCGAAGGGATATTGCTGATGATCAGTTTCTCATAATTAATAAGAATGTCGGAATCTCGTTAATGAGATCCATGTGTTCTTTACCTACTTCCATCATTTTTTTTCTCCCAAGAAATGAGTCTTTCACACTTTGTTATTGTCAGATGTTTATCACCCACTTTCAGTTTGTCATTGCACCCCAGCTTCATAACAGATAAAGATAAAGCCATTCCCAAACCACAGTTCCAATTTAAAACTAATTGCAGACAATAGTATATTGTATATTATGCAGAAAACAAATGGATTAAGGCAAAAGAATATGCTGGTAATTAGCATTTTCTTCTTTTGTCTAGAAATGTTTTCTCATGCTTTTTCTACAAGGACATTCAAACAGATCTTGTTTGGGAAAGGGTTAAGGAATCAATAAGCCATTAGAATTGTATTACATTTGGCAAAGAATTCCAAATGATGAACAATGTGTGTTTTTTTTTTCAATAATAATAGAACTAGTAAACAAGTTTTCTTTGTGGAAAAAAGGAGAAACCTAAAACCACTGTTTTGGCACCCTGGCCCTAACACACTGTTCATTTTGCATTTCATATAATAAATAGCAACAGACAATCAATGTTACTTGTAATAAAATACTTAATTAACAATACCTCTTTCCAAACCAAGACCCTTTTTTTGATGTTACTAGGAGACTCAGAGTCTTACTGAGACAGTTTAAATTATTCAATGACCAATTTCCTCATTTTACTGCAATGTTTTCTAATAGAATGATTCCAAAATTTCAGGTTTTATTTACTTTTATATTTGTAATTCTTAACATCTTTACTTTTGAACAGTCTGATAAAACAAAAAAACAAAACACACACACAAAAAAAACAACAACAACAATCACCCCTTGATAACCAGTATTTTCTCCTTTGGCTTTTCCCTCAATATCTGTGACAACTTTCAGTGTGGAAGGCTTACAAATTTGAGGTTTTGGAAAGGGTTCAATGGACAAATGACTTGTTTGAAAAAACAAGATAGGTTGTCTAACAATCATTTGGCTACCAAGAAATGTGACAGACGACAAAAAAGTCCTATGATAGTATTCACCAGCATTTCTTTCTTTTACTTAATAATTATTCAACTATTTCTTCAAAATATTTTGGTTGATAAATAATGCTTATATTTTTTGTTTCATTGGAATGCTCTAAAACAATAAAAGTGTATTGCTGCTGAAACTTTTTAAGAAAGATATTGTTAGAGGAAAACTTCAAAAGAAGAAAATATTAAATGATTAATGCTATAATTAAAAGTAGGAAATATGTACATCTTGTGTCAGATATAAGTTAATTCATAGAAAAGAATGCTTTTCTCTATTTGAAATGTCAAAAAACAAATATGTTTTTAGAAAATGAAGTGGTACTGAAAATATTTTAAAGGTATACTCAACATTTTTACCAAACTTCTATTACACTTTGCCAAACGGCAAAAAAATACATTGTTCCAATTTGAAATCTACTACAGACATTGATGTTTATGATAAAGAATTTGAGTACAAAAGTTATGACTCAGATCTGTCATCATGTTGAGGCAACGTGAGAAAATGCAGGTGAGAAAATGCAGGTTATCAGTATTTTCTTTTTTTTGCATCAAAATTTTCTCAAGTCTAGTCTATGAGGTGTTTCGTAAGGTGTCTCTGTTTGGGAAAGCATTTAACCCTTTCCGAAACAAGACCTGGTTTTGACGTCCCTAAAAGAAAATGATTGGGAAAACATTGAGACAAAAGAAGAAACTGCTGATAACCAGCAGTTTCTCCTTTTGTCTTAATATTTTCTTAGCTATTTTCTACACAAATTCTATCTTTAACTACACCAGTATTGACATCTGCAGCAGCTTTTGAATAGGACCACCCCAAAAATTTGTTGTTTGGGAGAGGGTAAAAGTAATTTACTGTCCTTATATTGATGGCCTGTTCTTGCCTGTCTGAGAGGCAAATTACCTCTCTATTATGTCTATAAAAAACTTGTTCAAACAAACAAAATTAAGACTGGATCTTTCCAAAATGAGCTACAGATAGCAACATTAGCTCTTTCTCAAATGGCAAATAATAAACTGATACGACTTAAAGATGCTAAACGTACTTTAACAGATGATATCAACAACATAACCGTTGTATAGCCTTTTGTAATAGCAATGTCACAATTGGTAACATAACAGGGAATAAAATGACATGTCATGAATAATGTCTGAGTGGACGTCCGTTTATGCGCTGCCTCTAAAGATGATGACATTGGGTGAGAGCCTGGCATCGAGAATGAGGACGACAGCAAAGACGACAGCGCAGACAATTTATCACCATGTCACGATGTAAAGGCCGCCCGCGATTACTAACTGTATAGCATTTGCTGTAGACTGAGTCGTTACAAATCTGTTGCGTCAGTGACGTACAGTTACTACACGTAGCTGAAATTGAAGCAAGATGAGGAAGTGCTAGTTATCAGCATTTTCTTCTGTTAGGGACTTCAACCCATTACCAGATGGTAAACTTTTGGACTGTTTCAATTTGAAAAGTGTTGCAGACGGCAATTACAAGTTGATGAAATTTCAAAAATCTCTCCATTTGGGGGTAGAAAACATTGTGGAAAATGACGAAATTCTTCATTTTCCAGTGTTTTCCCAAGTCTTTTCTTGCGAGGGAGTCAAAAAGAGTCACTGTGAGGTAATGGGTTAAAACCATATCTTGTTTGGGAAAGGATTTATTGTTAAAAGCCCTTTGCAACCTTGTATTGGCTAGCCCAAGACAAAAAGAATAATAACCCATTACCACACAGTGACGCCTTTTGACTCCCCATTAGATAAATCCTTTGGAAAACATTGTGGAAAATTAAGAAATTGCTTGTGACAAGCAATTTCTTCATTTCCCACAATGTTTTCTATCCAAAAAGTAGATCCAATTTTAGAATTTCATCAAATTGAAAATGTCGTCTGCAACACCTTTGAATTTGGAAACGCCCGAAATTTTGCTGTTTGGAAAAGGGATAAACCAATGAGAGAAATGGAGAAAAAATATTGCTATTTATAGAAAGTTGTCCCAATATTTCCCTATGTTTACTGATTTATTGATAAAAATTACAAGAATTAGAATTTGGATTACAATTCCTTTTCTTTTTGGTTGCCTTTATAAATTTTTATGATGCTATCATTCTCTGGAGAAGGGGGATAAATACCAGTTGCATTGTACAAGGAAGATATATAGTTACCTCCCTTGGCTCTTATTGGGTGTTGACCAGGCTCTGGTTTCTCGGAAAAAACTTTATATACTCACGAGAACATGCTCAACTTCTATGGAGTACTCTCCAGCATTGAAGGGTATTCGATTGAAGTTCACGTGGATTTCGAGCGATTTCATAATGGTTCTCAGATTTGAGTCTGAGATCGTACTTAAGTTTTTTCGAGAAACCGGGGCCAGGTATGTCTTTATAAATAGGCTCTATGATTCTTGTGTCCATAATTCACATAAATATACAGTCAATAGATTGATTAATTTGGGTTAGCGCTTCTTTCAACTGATGTGGTCATATCGCGCAGCTGGAGCACCTAACCATGGATTGGTTCCCAGGAATTTCTCTAACATGTAGTCCAAACCTCCACCTGCTCTCTCACTTTGATGATTCACACCCAATGATAAGAGACAGATGACTTTTGTCAAAGGTCAGAAAGCTGCATAAGTTCATGTTTTTGCATAGAATGACAGCATTTTATGGACTTCTTCTGTCAATTAAAATGTTGATTGCCAAATAAAATAATTGCTAAAGCCTCTCTTACAACCGGTCGTACGTGCTCCTGCGTGTGGTCTGCGTCTAAAACTTACGTTTAGTCGTGCGGTGCACGCATGTGCAACATACCATTTTCGTGGACCCAACCACGATGCAGACTGCACACAGCAAAGAATTGACCGGACAATATTTTGAGGCGCTCTTACAACCTGTCGTGCATCTTTATAAATCGTGCGATTTTTCAGAGTTTTAAAACGTACGATTTAAAAAGACGCACAACAGGTTGTAAGAGAGGCTTTAAGTCATAAGTCTGTGACAACCATCAACCTTGACACCTTGGTTTGTTTTATCAGTGTAGGAGATTTTCTTATATTGTCCAGCAAGATTAACCCGGGACATCTGCATAATTATGTAATGACCCTACTTCGGCAATGTTTTGTTAAGAAGCTCAACTAACGGACTTAGCGCACGAAAATTAAGTTGTCCCTGGTTAATTTGGGTGGACAATAAGTCTGATGATCATAGAACCAACAAAGATCCTGGGGCATAATCATCAAAACATTTAACACGGCAAAATTTGGGACTACTTCAATTTGAAGCAGACAACAATTTCAATGTGATGAAATTTTGAGAATCTTTGTAATTTGGTTTAGAAAACATTGTGGATAAGGAAGAAATTGCTTGAAAAAGCTTCAATAAGTGGGAATTGGTTAACCCTTCCCCCAAACAAGAACTTGTTTAATTGTCCGTAATCAAAAGAGCCTGGGAAAACAATAAGACAAAAGAAGAAAACAAGATTTGTGTACAATACTTCACAAAATATTAAGACAAAAGGAGAAAATGCTGGTGATCAGCATTTTGTCTTTTGCGTCAATGTTTTCCCAAGCTTTTTCTATGAAGAACATTAAAAACCAAATCTTTTTGTGAGAGGGCTAAAATGGGTGTGGCAAGCAATTACTTTCTTTTTTCGCTAATGAATTGTGCAACATACATATAATTATGTAACTTGTTGGTTACTTTCAAAAATGCTCTAATTAAAGCTTGTGCAAGATGTAGTTATAACATTTTTGAATGGAACCAATGATAGATGGCAGGTTGCTATTATTCAGTGATTCTTGCCATAGCTTGAGGAGGGTCAGTGCTAAGTAGAACAGGTGTAAGTTACAATTACTGAGAGAAATTGCTTATCCTTTTCCCAAACAAGACCTGGTTTTGACGTCCCTAAGAGAATAGGCTTGGGAAAACATTGAGGCAAAAGAAGAAAGTGCTGATAATCAGCACTTTCTCCTTTTGCCTCAATATTTTCTTGGCTAAATTGTCCACAAATTTCGTCTTTATTATTGTTCATTTTGTCACCTTCAGCAGCTTTCGATTTGGATCAGTCTTAAATTTTGCCATTTGGGAAAGGGTTAATTTCTTGTTGTGAGATCAAAATACTAGATCTAATAGGGAACGATTTTATCCAGTTAATCGTGACGTAAATTCGGACAAACAAAATAGTATTTCGTAGGTGTTGTTATAAAATCTCGTAACTACGGCTTGATTAAAGCCGTAGTTACGAGATTTTAAAACAACACCAACGGTTTATCAAAACATAACGGTAAACCTAGTTTATTATTAGCACAAAATTCTTTGCCATTGTAGAATGCTGACAACAAATTGTTTTGTTTCTTCATCTGTCATTTTGTGACAATCTGTTGCATTCAGTATTTTCTTGTTTTCTTGCACTGTTTTCTAATCTCACTCTCTCTCGTTTGTTTCGTATGGCCATGTGCATGGTTGGCACAGTATAGAATAGATGGGGACATTGTTTGAACACAAAATGCAAAATAACATCTTGCGTGTCACATGACTAGACTTACATATCGTATATCAGTATCTGTAAAGGTTTAAAATCAAATCTGATGCAAATACTTGTTTAAACATGGGCATACTACAATAGTCCCAGCCGAAAATGACAGTGACATAGGCTGATGTTTACTGCTGCAAAAGCAATCAATCCCCCTGATTTGCAATGTTACAATTATGAACAGAGTTGATTGGTTGTCAAGTAGTAAACATTAGCCTACGTCACTGTCATTTTCGGCCGGTATTAATCGTTCAAATTAACCCGAGATATTTGCATATTCGGGTCATATTGGGTCACGATTGTATTGAAATGAATATTTATTTAGAGTTAAATATTAATCTTTCTTCATGCAAAGTCTGTGGTGTAATGGTAAGTATCTCTGACTTCAGACCTGACGGTCAAGGATCGAATCTCAGAAGGTGACTATTTTTTTTTATTATTAATAAATATTTTTTTCCTGCAATTATCATCCTCGTGAATTTCGTTGCTGTTTATGAATTTCAATCACAGAAAAAAACGTCAATTACACTTAGACTACTATATAAGGCACTGTTTATGTTGACGAGATGTAATTTGGATGTTGAAATGCTATGTTTGAAATTAAATAATTTAATGAAATAATGAAATATACAACTGAAATGAATAGAAATTTTAAATAAATATAAAAGTAAATAAAAATAAATGCAAAGAAAGTATATCAATAGTAAAATTAAAAGATGTAAATAACATATACTAAAAAGAAGAAATAAAAGATTCTGGCTCGTTTCGAACCTTGATCTTCAATATCATGAGCCCAACGCGCTATCCAATACACCACGTAGCCATTATAAAAAATTGCGGAGATAGAATCTATACTTCAAAAGTATCTTATCATTTAAATCGTTAATACATGAAGCGTGAAATCAGTATGCAAATATCTCAAGTTAAAATGAACAAGCAATACTATTGTAGTTGAAAATATTTGTTTTATTTTTGATGTCTGTAATGACTTTCAGCATGGACCAAATTCTGTTTGTTGAATGAAGTCTTCAGTAATTGTCAGTATGCCAATGATAATTCCTCTCTTTGTTTAGTTTATGATAACTGTGTCTGTAAAAATGGCAAACTCTGTTTATATTCTGCAGTACATGTGGGAGATTAATACATCCCATTATACTTCACGATAAATGACATGGCAGAGCAGCCCATGCTAATCGAATGAGATGCTCTGCCATGAGGTCATATATCGTGAGGTATACCTTACAGTGAATTTTACACTTGTCCAAAGTCAAAGATTGTCGCTTTTCAATGAAAACCTTGTTTCTGCAGCTTAATTGATCAATTGTTTGATATTTAAGCTATTGCTCCAATTGTCTCTCTGTCTGTCCTTCTGTTTTCAAATTATTGTTAGAGTCTAATTCATCTACAATTTCAATCAGATTTGAAAAAATGAACTTATTGAAAAAAAGGGATAATTTCAAAAAGTTACCATAATTCATTGGTGAAGAATGATTTTATTTTTAGCTCCACTGGCCTTTCAGGCCAGCGGGCTATTGTCATGGCGATGTGTCCGTCGTGTGTCAGTGCATGCGTGCGTGCGTGCATGCGTCCGTAAACTTTATCTTTGAAAATCTTCTTCTCAGAAACTACTGGATGGATTTCAACCAAACTTCACAGGAATGATCCTTGGGTGACCCTCTCTGAGATTCCTTCAAAGAATTTGGATTGAACCAGAATCACCTGAGTTATCTGCCCTTGAATGTCAAAAATAGCTGATTTTGACTTTATTTTTACTCTTAAATCTACAAATATTAACCAATCAAGACAAAACTTGGACAGAATATATATCAGCACAGTATCCTGCCTGGGTGTAATTTTCAGCTTAATCGGAATTTTACATCTTGAGTTATGTGCCCTTGAATTTGACAAAATTGCCATTTTCGATTTTGTTTTCACTCTAACAACCATAATTGTTAACCAATCAAGATGATATTTGGACAGAATC
The DNA here is from genome assembly GCA_963680895.1 of Fragum sueziense. Classification (NCBI taxonomy): domain Eukaryota; kingdom Metazoa; phylum Mollusca; class Bivalvia; order Cardiida; family Cardiidae; genus Fragum; species Fragum sueziense. The sequence goes on along the minus strand of OY804599.1, from coordinate 2,489,846 downwards.
TAGTTGACAACAAGATCTTGCATATGTGTAATTTTCAGTATTTTTGCATTGCTACAATCTGAGTTATGTGCCCTTGAAATTGACAAAATTTTAGTTTTCGACACTTTTTTCACTTTTGCGGCCACGATTATAGACTAAGAATGACAAAATTTGGACAGAATGATGCTGAACATAAGATCTTGCACGATTTTAATTTTCAGCTTGATTATAAACTCACATACTAAATTATGTGCCCTTGAATTTGGCATAATTACAGTTTTCAACTTTATCATCACTCTAAAAATCCCCCAAATATTGGTCAATCATTTACCTTCTTTTCGCTTTGACCACATGATTCCCTCTTTTTACTTTGATTTCGCTCTAAGAACCACAAGTTTTGAGGAATCTAGTTTTTCTTTTACCACATTGCTGTATTTTACTTTGTTTCTGCTCTAAGAACCACAAGAATTTAATAATATATAAGTTTAAGCATTTAGATAAATTTGTCAAATTTTTTATAGTAAACCCCAAGAAATTCAGGCCTGTGGAGCGACTCAAGACATTCAGGTCTTTCTAGTTCTATTTTCAATAAGATCTGGTAACTTCAATAAGAGAAAAACAGAGTATAAATGATTATCACTACAGTCTCATAGTAATTATTTTCACATTAGATTAATCCTTTTTGCAAAAAGCGAAATTTTTTTAACGCTTCTATTTGAAAGCTACTGCAGTTGACAAAATATATATTGATAAAGATAGGACTTGTGTAAAATACAGCCTAGAATTTGTTTGCAATAGAGCACAGAAAATATTGAGGCATAAGGAGAAAATGCTGGATACCAGCATTTTCTTTTTTTGCCTCAATATTTTCCCAAACTTTTTAGGGTCCATGAAAAAGTGTCATTGTTTGGGAAAGTTTAAGAAAAGGCTGAGGTTTAATACTTTGTGGATACAAGAGACATTATATTCCTATATAATAGAAGTGTTTAAATAATATACAAAATCAATAGGCTGCCAGAATTTGCCTCTATTCATGTGCCATTTAAATTTAATGCAAAGAAAAACCCTTCCTTTATTTACACTTTTGGGGAAATTTAAGGCTAACTTGGAAGTTGCTACGGAATGCTTATGACAAAAGGAATATTACTGGAAATTTAATTTAGTGCAGAAAGATATATATTGAAGCAAAAGAAAAAGTGCTGGTACCCACAAAACAACCAAGATGCAGAGGCAGATCCGGGGATGTAGACTTATTATTTCAATTATATGCAGACATTCCGACAAAATTGTGTAATACTAGGTAAACGAACACCCCCCTCCTCCCCCCCCCCCCCCCCCCATTTGTATGTTCGAACCCCCTTCTGGGAAATCCTGGATCTGTCGCAAAGATGTGCCCTCTCTACACTATCAGTTGTATAAAATTAGTGACTTTTGCTTTTATAGAGTTGTATCTCAACAATTTTTGTGCAAAATGTGATGATGTCTAAAATACATCAATGGCCAATGCTCCCAAATTAAAGTGAAGATATTTTGTTTTCGTCGGACAGATCCATTGATTCCAAAGACCCATTGATTCCAATATATGTCAATGATTTTGGTTTTCGTTTCACCAGGGATTAAAATTATGATATGGATAATAATATTGAGTTAACTTTTAATAACTTTTAACAAAGAGGATAAGACATTCTATCTAACTTTGATCCTTTCCCAAAATACTACAATGTAGACTATTCCGATTTAAAAACTTCTGCAGATTACATAATTGGTGCTGAAAACATCAGATTTGTTTAAAATATTGCACAGAAATTACTGAGGCAAAAGGAGAAAGTGCTGATTATCAGCATTTTCTTTTTTTGCCTCAATATTTTCTCAAGTCCTTTCTATTAGGATGTATAAAGCAGGTTTTGTTTGTGAAAGGGTTAAGAAATAAAAGACAGGTTTACCTTTAATTGTATACCAGTAGAGGTTAAACTTTGATACATAATATTTTATGTGATTGACACATTATTCATTTATGGAAATGGACAGAAAAACGAGCGTAAGTATAATTATTCATCAAATTATTCAAGAATGATTACTGATATACATTTTGATTTTGATATGAAAATAATGCTTTTATCCCATGTATGCATGTCAAAATCAAAATTGTGCAAAATATAATATGAACTTTGTAAAATGGCACATAAATTTGATATCAACAGTAAAATGAAAAATGCTGACAATTATCATTTTCATCTATTTCCTCATTTGTTTCAGAAGCTCTCTCCATATAATGGGGGGTAGGGGGGGGGGGGTAAATGGCATAGAAATTTGATATTGAGAGTAACATGAAAAATGCTGGCAATCATCAATTTCTTCATTTTTGAGAAAATGTTACAGTAAATGTTGTATTCATAAATGAGCCTTGACGCGAGAAAAGCGGAATTTAGCATAAGCGAAAACAAAGACGCAGATCAGCTTCGCGGTAACCGCGAATCTGATCAGCGTCTGTGTTTTCGCTGGTGAGAAAGTTTAGTTCTTCTTCTTCCCATATACGAAATTTCGTGACTCTAATCACTTTCTGCGGCTGTACAGCCTCATTTGTGTCGGATCTGGTCAAAACTCCCGAAGACCTATTTTCTCGCGTCGCGGCT